>JAURVB010002529.1:0-28290 GCA_033002965.1 Piper betle | reverse complement strand
GCTCGATTGCAGCATTGCCTCGGCTGCCGGCGCACGCGACAAGACGGCCGCCATCGGTGCCCGCCAATGCTCGGACGACTTCAACCAGGCCGGCGCCTTTCTGAACCAGGCCAGAGCTATGTTGCAGGCTGGCAATGCCGAAGGGGCGAGCACATCGGTTGACAAATGCGGCGACCGGTATTGGGCATGCCTCCACCGATACGGCACCGACGACAACGTGCCCAAGGTGCTCTTGCCGTTGATGCGCAAGCTTAAGGGCGAGTGTGATGCTGCCTCTGACATTCTGGTTGATCTTCAGTAAAAATATTTGAAGGTCTCATTCACGGGAAGCCCATTTCAGCCATTCTTGAGTTTTTACAAGATTATTCATATATTCGGCTTGTGAACAACCCTACTAAATTGGTTAATTCGTTATCGTAATGGATTGCACCCCTTGGAAAAATTAAGAGCAAAGTATACTTGTTTAGGTTGTTGCATATGACATCCCTTACATTTCAGTTCACCTCTACAAATGTAGAGCATTTCATCATTTTACACCGTCTAAAACTATATGTTTGGTTATAATATTGATGAAAGATATTATTTATAACAGTATTATTATAATTCAACTTTCATTATTGTTCTATGATGCATAACATGTTCGTGGCCACTTGCGTGCATTATCCCGGTTTATGGTCACTTGTCGGTTTCATCACATTGAAGTTCAAATTTGATAGCTAGTGATTTTTCCATTTTGTACTATTTTCGATATCATTGTTACTAGACCCTCTACTTCGAAGCAAATTTTAGGCTTGAGAATTGAAGCGCTCAATTAAGAATATTAAATTAGCTTAAGAGTGTACAGCGCAATACCAAGAATGTACAAAGACAGTTTTAAAAAGAATGTAAAAAGACACATTAATGCATGTTAATTAGGACATGCACATTATGTTTTAAGGAATTTACTATTAAATGGTAGAAAGATATAGAATTCACGATTCAATGGTATTTTTTTATATTTACAATTAAAGGTAGTTGTTTTCAAATAGTAAAAAATACCCTCTTATTTGGGTTGGTTTTGGGTAAATATTTAATGAATCACATGATACGTATTGACACGCGATGGGTCACACGTATCCATGCCACTGAAGGAACTATTTAAGCCAAATGAAGGAACGATCAACAACTAATTTGAGGGCTTTATTTTCAAGTAATCATGAGGGCTTAATCCTACTTATTAACCCCGAAACAAAAAATTCACAATTAGGCCAATAATAGGTCCACGCACCACACACACACATACACAATTCAATACAAACTCAATTATAGAGCAATTCACAACATCAAAATAAGTTAGTCTCCTAATTTTATTAATATTCATGATAAGTTTACATAGAATTAACCAATTTAATAATTTTCACCACTAAAGCTCAACTCAAGAAGATATTTTGACTTCCTACATGATTCAACCCAACCTAGCATGTTAATTCAACTCCTTTGCATGTAGAACTTCATTAAATCATAACACAACTATTAATCGACAAGAATTCATCATGAATTTCAGAAAAATAAAAGGGTTACATTAAACAACTTAAACAAAAGACACTACTGTGAAATAGTTATTTTTTTTCATGCAAACAAAATGAGTTCAATATGTGAGAACTCATTGAACGTTACAAATTCTACATCAAAATACATGAATTGCAGATCTTCCTCCATGAAAAATCATATAAAATTCATTAAAAATCAGGTAAAATTTATATAAGACTAGATGAAACCGTGTGTATGAATGATATACCCACAAAACTACAATATAACGATGAAAGAGAGTATAGAAAAGAGATAAGTACCGGTGCCCTACCACTCTCCTTGTTGCCACCCTCCTTCACGTCAACGTTTCGAGTATTTGGGATACAAGGTCGACTTCTCTCTAAGGCTATTAGAAGTTGGCATGCCTAATATATAGGGGGTACATTGGTCTTTTCAACCCAAAACACAGAAAAAAAAATTAAGTGTTTTATTCTCCAATTAAAATTCATTATTAATTTGAAATAAATTCCACTTAATTATCCTACATAGTTTAAACCTTTTCAGTTTATTTACTAAATTACATAAATAATCAAATAAAAAATTGACCCAACCTAGATCTCACGTTGCCCCGCAAAAAATATTTAATTCCACAAATATGTGGAAAGGACACTAATTGGCATATAATGCATTGCACTCCTCAAGAACCGACGGTAATCAATCCAACCCCAACATCAATTAATTATTGTTATTATTCATCCATCCAAGACTACAAAGGCCTTCCCAGATAGAAAAATAAGGAGGCTCAAAATCAAATATTATTCATCTATCCAAAAAGAGTGAGGGGGTCAAAAAAAGAAACATTATTCATTAATTAAATACTAAAAGGCACAAAATCAAATATATTTATCTTTGTGAAAAGATTAAAAACGCCAATACCGTCATGACCAACTCTTCACTCGGTATATAAAATGTCCGATTTCAAATTTAAAAAATGGGCTACCGTTGGAGCAAGCTTTCCTTTCCCTTCTAACGAGCTTTTTGCAAAGAGAAAGGACGGAAGAGGCGGCGGTCATGGATGGGTACGAGAAGCTCGAGAAGGTGGGGGAGGGCGCCTACGGCAAGGTGTACAGGGCCCGGGACAAGGCCACCGGCAAGATCGTGGCGATCAAGAAGACGCGCCTCCATGAGGACGACGAAGGCGTGCACCCCACCACCGCTTCCCTCCTCGCATGCTATCCATCGACCCCCACATCGTCAGGTCTCTGTTTCTATTACTAATCCGTTGTTGTTGTTCTTGACGGATCTATTTGCACGAGAAAAAACATCGTTTGAAAAAGTGTTCGTGTAATGGCTATTTTGGATTTGAGTTTTGTGGAATTTGCTTCTTCTTTCACTTTCTGATGGTGAGGTGCAGTTTTCGGTGTTAGACACCACTCCCCTCCCTCTGGAGTTTGAAACTTGTCTAATTTTTTGTTTGCTATTGCAAATTCATATAGCTTGTTTCAACAATATCCCGCGTTGTCGGGTCTTTGTGTCTATCAAGTCTGATTGTGGGTGGATCGATTTACACGAGCAAAACATAATCCGGAAAAAGTGTTTGTGTGTGGAATTTCGAACTAAATTATTGGATCCATTTTGCTATTTTTTTAATATTTGGAATTTGTGGCGTTGCTTCACTCTATGATCCCAATTAAATTGCTAACTTTTGGGATTGCGACTTCGCATGGGATGCTGTTGAAGTTTATGAATGCGTTTGACCTTGATTGCCCCATTTTTTTTATTTGTTTTTGCGAAATTGCTTTAGTTTGTGACACAAATTGGGAGTTGCACTTTGTTTCTGCTCTTAGGTTGCCTCTGCAAATGCTCGGATTTGTTTGTTGCCTACTTCTGCTCTTTTGAATTCTCATAGAATGTTGAAGTTTTTGAATGGGTTTGGTCTTAATTGCGTGTGTTTTCTTCGAATAAATCAGAAAGAGAAAAAAAACCAAATGTTGTCGATCATGGATCGGTTTCTGCCTTCATTTTCTTGAATTGTCTGTCCATGTCAAAATGTTGAAGTACTTAAATGGTGGCTTAGTTCTTTTAATTGCCCAATTACGTTTTGTACTTCAATGGATTGGTTCTCTGCTCTTGCTATTTGGAATTCACTTGGAATGTTGAAGTTTATGGATGGGAATGATCGCAATTGACCCATTTTGCGACTTTGGATTAAAGGTGTTACGTTTTTTAGTTGGTTTGTGGAATTGGAAGCAGTTTTTCTCCCAATTGGAGTTTGATTTTGTGGAATTGGTTTGTGATACAAATTGGAAGTTTGAATTTTGTCTACTTTTAGGTTGCTGGACCTCAAGCAAGGCCAGAATAAAGAAGGAAGACAATTCTGTATCTGGTGTTCGAGTACATGAACACCGATCTGAAGAAGTTCATTCGAGATTTTCGGCAGGATGAGGGTTACCTCCTTCTGATGCGGTCAAGGTAATCCTGATCTTGCTAGCTCAGTGAAGGCATCTCTGTTATGTAAAGGTGCAATCTCTTGAATCACTGTGCAACAAACGTTTGCTCAAACCAGGTTTTGATGTACCAACTTTGCAAGGGCGTTGCGTTCTGTCATGGTCATGGAGTACTTCACAGGTAAAATTTTTCTTTGATTGTCGTTTTTTTGTGATGTCGAGATAGATAATAATTTTATTGAAACCTCTGTTCCAGGGATCTGAAGCCCCACCACCTTTTGATGGATCGGAAAAGTATGATGCTTAAAGTCGCAGACCTCGGACTTAGTCGTGCCTTCACGATTCCACTGAAGAAGTACACTCATGAGGTGAACAGCAATCACATTTAATGTAGCTTTTTTGAACTTGTAGGCGTTTTTCTTTCCTTGTAACAGACTAAAGATTGTATATGTTTACAGATACTGACTTTGTGGTACCGAGCTCCGGAAGTCCTTCTCGGGGCTACCCATTACTCCACACCAGTAGATATATGGTCTGTTGGCTGTATATTTGGTATAAAACTTCTTCTCAAAGATCTATTTTTTTCATTTTTTGTACTCATTAAAACGAATGCTAGATTGAGCTTCATGTCATAAGTGTTATGCAATATAGATTCTGGATTTAATACGTGAATATTTGACATAAAACCTTATGAAGATCGAGTTTTCTTCATCTTCATTGTATTCATAAAATTAAATGGTAGATGATTGAGTTTCGTTTCATAAAAGTATACGATATTTGATATTGGATTCAATGCGTGTGTGTATGTTTTGATATATTTTCGAGAATTGATTTTTTAAAACTTCATAATATATTTTTAATCTTTATTTTACAATAGTATATAGGTGATGGATTGTATGAGTGTCTGTTTTTATAAAACTTTTTGAAGATCAGTTTTCTTCATCTTTCTTGTATTCATCAAAATGAAGAGTAGATTGAGGTACTTTTCCTTGCAGTATAAAACTTAAGGAAATAGATTTCTTCTATCTTCGTTCTATTAATAAAAAATGTAGGGAAGAAAAGGTTCATTTTATAGAAGTATTGTATACTGGATTGAATGTGCGATTATTTTATCAGCTGAACTCGTGACAACTCAAGCTCTTTTCCCGGGAGACTCCGAACTGCAGCAGCTACTCCTTATCTTCAGGTCAAGTTGTTGCTTCTCATGGGCTTATTTTAGCTGTATATTTGGGTAAATAATTGCATTTTCATAGTCAATTAGTTGATTAAAATGACTGATTGAATAGGTTGTTGGGTACCCCAAATGAAGAAGTTTGGCCAGGAGTGAGCAAGCTGCCTAACTGGCATGAGTTTCCTGAGTGGAGACCACAAAGTATGTCAAAAGCTGTTTCTTCACTTGATGCTGATGGCCTAGACTTGCTTTCTGTAAGCTTCACATGACAAAAATCCAAACAATGATAAGTAACCGTTTTTTATTTTGGATTTCCAATTGATCTGGGACTTCTTACAATTTGCAGAAGATGCTCATCTTTGAACCTTCCAAAAGGATCAGCTCAAAGAAAGCTATGCAGCATCCATACTTTGATGGTCTAAAGAAAGAGGCACTATAAATTGCTTTGGAAAGAGTGACTCTTGGATACCTACTGCTTTCCTCGAGCATAGACGAAATTGTTAGCATTGCTTTTTTACATTAACTGCTATCAGTATTTTGCTAGTAGAAATATGTGACTTTCTGAATCATTTAGTAAGTTCAGAACTTCAGATATTACTCTGTGTTGATTGATGACTTGTTGATGACGAGAGCTGATTTAGTTTGTATGTCCTGCTATGATGACAATTCTTGTGGATTATGCTGTGATTCATTGGTGTCTATGTCACCGAAATCTCTCTATATGGTGGAAGTCAAAACTGATGAAAAACTGGTGCAATTGCCCAAAAAGAAATTTCTTGCTAAGGAGACGGAGAAGGTGAATTTGTCACCATGGAAGAGGAGCCCCGTGGAACACTTTAAATAACTCTTGTCAATATGCGTACTAATCAAATTTAAAAGTACATATTGCGGGCCTTCTATGAGAAAAAAATGAATTTGTTTGTTCATCATTTTTGTCCCATTTTGAAAGTGGAGAGCAATGTCTCCCCGCCTGCCCTCCCTCCCACCCTCCCGTGTCAGCTAAAAAGCTTGCGGCCTCCCCGCCACTGGACCACACTACTTCCACCCGACCCCAATAGCCGCCCCACTGTGGCCCCCTGCTCGGCCCACCGGCCTCATCACCGTGGACCCCACCCCTCCCCCCCCCTCCCCCCCACCTGCCGCCCCCTGCCCCGCCAACCACCCCCCCCCCTTGGCCGGCCCTCCCCTCCAACCGTGGCCTACCTCCCCCCTTGACGTGCCGAACTCGTTGCGTGGAGGGTAAAAAAAAATTTTAATAGGCCTTAGTGACAACATTTATAATCAACTAATTAAATTAAACAATGAATCTACAAAACAATGAAAAAAAATTTGTCGAGGACATAATGATTGCCTTGACTCAAGTCGATTCAGAGATGGAGAAATTGGTAGAAAATGTGGTAAATGATCTACATCATGGAATACAAGTACATCCACCAACACAATCAAAGATAAAAAAGTGGTAAAAGATGGAAGAGTGGTAAAGAATTTGAAATGGACTATATGGTAAAAGATAGGCTATGCCATGATTGCAATAAACGGGAAGTTGGGCATGATAAGCATACTTGCCTTGCAATTGTAGCACATCGGTAATATTCCCTACCACAACCCTTGCTTTATCTTTGTTATATATAATTTATGTGGTTTTTTGCCATATTTTGTTTTTAAATATGTAGGCAAAAAAATGTTCCATCTGAAAGCGGAGTCGTGGCATCTATCCAGGGGTGTCAGTGCAGTGATGGTGAATCTCAAAACAGTGATGCAGAATGACTATGATAGCTCAGAATCTGAAAGGACTGTATAATGTTAGTGATTTGTAAATTGTTTCCATGAATTGTTATTGAGTTTAATCAAACTTGACAAATTTATAACTTGTAAGTTTGCACTTTTATTCATCATGTAGAACAAAGTTAAATGTGTTGACTATGATGGCTCTCATGTGTTTTGATTCTGATGTGTCGCCGACTTCATCAACATAATTTAAATGTTATCAGAATATATAAGAGTCTACCACTTTTTTTAATTTATAGTTGATCATAAAATTAAATTTTCAACCTTTACCGAGTTAGGACGTATTATTTCAGATATTGACTCGAGTCGGGACCAAGTCAATTTTTTATTAACTTGACTCCCGTGGACCCCACCCCTCCCCACCCACCCCCCCCTTGGCCGGCCCTCCCTCCAACCGTGGCCTACCTCCCCCTTGACGTGCCAAACTCATTGCGTCGAGGGTAAAAAAAAATTTTAATAGGCCTTAGTGACAACATTTATAATCAACTAATTAAATTAAACAATGAATCTACAAAACAATGAAAAAATAATTTGTCGAGGACATAATGATTGCCTTGACTCAAGTCGATTCAGAGATGGAGAAATTGGTAGAAAATGTGGTAAATGATCTACATCATGGAATACAAGTACATCCACCAACACAATCAAAGATAAAAAAAAGTGGTAAAAGATGGAAGAGTGGTAAAGAATTTGTAATGGACTATGTGGTAAAAGATAGGCTATGCCATGATTGCAATAAACGGGACGTTGGGCATGATAAGCATACTTGCCTTGCAATTGTAGCACATCAGTAATATTCCCTACCACAACCCTTGCTTTATCTTTGTTATATATAATTTATGTGATTTTTTGCCATATTTTGTTTTTAAATATGTAGGCAAAAAAATGTTCCATCTGAAAGCGGAGTCGTGGCATCTATCCAGGGGTGTCAGTGCAGTGATGGTGAATCTCAAAACAGTGATGCAGAATGACTATGATAGCTCAGAATCTGAAAGGACTGTATAATGTTAGTGATTTGTAAATTGTTTCCATGAATTGTTATTGAGTTTAATCAAACTTGACAAATTTATAACTTGTAAGTTTGCACTTTTATTCATCATGTAGAACAAAGTTAAATGTGTTGACTATGATGGCTCTCATGTGTTTTGATTCGGATGTGTCGCCGACTTAAACAACATAATTTAAATGTTATCAGAATATATAAGAGTCTACCACTTTTTTTAATTTATAGTTGATCATAAAATTAAATTTTCAACCTTTACCGAGTTAGGACGTATTATTTCAGATATTGACTCGAGTCGGGACCAAGTCAATTTTTTATTGACTTGATTCAAGTCGATGCTCAGTCAATTTTTTATTGACTTGACTCCCGTGGACCCCACCCTCCCCCCCTTGGCCGGCCCTCCCCTCCAACCGTGGCCTACCTCCCCCTTGACGTGCCGAACTCGTTGCGTGGAGGGTAAAAAAAATTTTAATAGGCCTTAGTGACAACATTTATAATCAACTAATTAAATTAAACAATGAATCTACAAAACAATGAAAAAAAATTTGTCGAGGACATAATGATTGCCTTGACTCAAGTCGATTCAGAGATGGAGAAATTGGTAGAAAATGTGGTAAATGATCTACATCATGGAATACAAGTACATCCACCAACACAATCAAAGATAAAAAAAGTGGTAAAAGATGGAAGAGTGGTAAAGAATTTGTAATGGACTATATGGTAAAAGATAGGCTATGCCATGATTGCAATAAACGGGAAGTTGGGCATGATAAGCATACTTGACATGCAATTGTAGCACATCGGTAATATTCCCTACCACAACCCTTGCTTTATCTTTGTTATATATAATTTATGTGATTTTTTGCCATATTTTGTTTTTAAATATGTAGGCAAAAAAATGTTCCATCTGAAAGCGGAGTCGTGGCATCTATCCAGGGGTGTCAGTGCAGTGATGGTGAATCTCAAAACAGTGATGCAGAATGACTATGATAGCTCAGAATCTGAAAGGACTGTATAATGTTAGTGATTTGTAAATTGTTTCCATGAATTGTTATTGAGTTTAATCAAACTTGACAAATTTATAACTTGTAAGTTTGCACTTTTATTCATCATGTAGAACAAAGTTAAATGTGTTGACTATGATGGCTCTCATGTGTTTTGATCCTGATGTGTCGCAGACTTCATCAACATAATTTAAATGTTATCAGAATATATAAGAGTCTACCACTTTTTAATTTATAGTTGATCATAAAATTAAATTTTCAACCTTTACCGAGTTAGGACGTATTATTTCAGATATTGACTCGAGTCGGGACCAAGTCAATTTTTTATTGACTTGATTCAAGTCGATGCTCAGTCAATTTTTTATTGACTTGACTCCCGTGGACCCCACCTCCTCCCCCCCCTTGGCCGGCCCTCCTCCAACCGTGGCCTACCTCGCCCCTTGACGTGCCGAACTCGTTGCGTGGAGGGTAAAAAAATTTTAATAGGCCTTAGTGACAACATTTATAATCAACTAATTAAATTAAACAATGAATCTACAAAACAATGAAAAAAAATTTGTCGAGGACATAATGATTGCCTTGACTCAAGTCGATTCAGAGATGGAGAAATTGGTAGAAAATGTGGTAAATGATCTACATCATGGAATACAAGTACATCCACCAACACAATCAAAGATAAAAAAAAGTGGTAAAAGATGGAAGAGTGGTAAAGAATTTGTAATGGACTATATGGTAAAAGATAGGCTATGCCATGATTGCAATAAACGGGAAGTTGGGCATGATAAGCATACTTGCCTTGCAATTGTAGCACATCGGTAATATTCCCTACCACAACCCTTGCTTTATCTTTGTTATATATAATTTATGTGATTTTTTGCCATATTTTGTTTTTAAATATGTAGGCAAAAAAATGTTCCATCTGAAAGCGGAGTCGTGGCATCTATCCAGGGGTGTCAGTGCAGTGATGGTGAATCTCAAAACAGTGATGCAGAATGACTATGATAGCTCAGAATCTGAAAGGACTGTATAATGTTAGTGATTTGTAAATTGTTTCCATGAATTGTTATTGAGTTTAATCAAACTTGACAAATTTATAACTTGTAAGTTTGCACTTTTATTCATCATGTAGAACAAAGTTAAATGTGTTGACTATGATGGCTCTCATGTGTTTTGATTCTGATGTGTCGCCGACTTCATCAACATAATTTAAATGTTATCAGAATATATAAGAGTCTACCACTTTTTTTAATTTATAGTTGATCATAAAATTAAATTTTCAACCTTTACCGAGTTAGGACGTATTATTTCAGATATTGACTCGAGTCGGGACCAAGTCAATTTTTTATTGACTTGATTCAAGTCGATGCTCAGTCAATTTTTTATTGACTTGACTCGAGTCAAGATTGAGTCAATTTTTATTTACTTGACTCAAGTTGAGACCGAGTCTAGTTTTTTTGACTCGAGTCGAGCTCGGTCGCGGCCGCGAATGGTGGCGGGGGTAGTGGTGGCATGGGGCAGGGTCGGTAGAGGCAGGTGGTGGTGGTGGCATGGGGCAGTGGCTGGGGCGGGGCCGGCGGTGGCAGGGGCACAACTAGGGGGGGGGGGGCGGTGTCTTGGGGCGGTCGTCGTCATTGCAGGGGATGCCGGCAGGCGGCCAAGCGGGCTGTGCCAGCGAGGAGGGCGGAGTGAAGTTCGTTTGAAAACGGCTCGAGATCGAACGAGTTTTGAACATGCATGCTCGGGCTCGACTTGAATATTTTTATGTTGTTGGAGCTCTACTTGAACTCGAATACACTTAAACTATTTAATTTTAGCGAGCTCGAACCTAGCTCGTTCGTGAGCTTGAAACCGGCTCGATTCTAAATCGGAAAGTAACTCACTTAAAAAAATAAAGTCAACATGAATTGAACCCACAACCTTTAGGCCTTCAACTTGAATACTTACTCACAAGCTAGCTTGCTCAATTTTTAGCCCTAGTTGTAGGCCATTAGATTAGATCCAACAGCCCATAATCCCTGCGCAGCCAAATCCAGCAGCTCATTGCAGAAATTGGGGGGGGGGGGATGCAACACAGCCAAGATGGTTGTGCTGCATTTTTCCAACCGTTGGATTTAATCCAATGGCTGGAAATTAATTCCCCCCCCACCCCTAACTCCGGCGGCTCTTCCCCCGGCCGGCCGCCACGCCCCTGTTCCCCCACGCGTCCATTCTGCTCCCATCCCCCACATCCAACCCCCCTATTTTGGCATGCCACCTTGGGTCACCCGGGGAAGAGTCTGAAATGGGGGGGGGGGACGAGGCTAGGATGGTTGTCGGAGGTCGTCGTTGGGTTGGTGGTTGGCGGCGACGCATGTAAGGTGGGCGGCAGTGGGTGGCAGGGAAATAAATCGGTAGGGAGAGGGGGAAGGAATGGAGGCAGTGGCGAGACGTCCCTCGCTGGCAGTGGGTGGCCAGCGGTGTCCCTGGCTAGCAGTAGGCAGCAGGTGGTGAGGTCGCTAGCGGTGGGGTAGCACCGCAAACAGGGAGAGGAAATGGACGATGACAGTTTTGTAATAAAAACTTGACTCGCTCCCGAATTGAGTCAATATTACAAAATATATCCCAAACAATATTAAAAAATGTAGTAAAATGTCATAAAATAAAATAATCAAGTTCTAACTCTAATAACATGCTCTAAACCTAAACCTAACATGTTATTTGAGTTAGAACTCGATTATTTTGTTTTATGATATTTTACTGTATTTTTTTCTTATTTTTTGGGATATATTTCGTAATATTGACTCGAGTCGGAGTGAGTCAAGTTTTTATTACAAAATTGCCATCGGTCGGTGGGGGGAGAAAATAAGGTTGGTGAAGAAGAATGAAACAATGGTAATTTGGTAATAAAAACTTGACTCGAAAAGTATGAAAAGAATAAAGTAAAATACCATAAAATAAATTAATCCATAACAACTTGATTATTTTATTTTATGGTATTTTCCTGTATTTTTTTATATTTTTTGGGATCTATTTCATATTATTGACTTGAGTCAGAAGTGAGTCAAATTTTTATCACGAAATTATTTGATATTTTTTAAAAAATTTATTTTATAATATTGACACGAGTTAGGAGCGAGTCAAGTTTTTATTATGAAATTATCATCGCCCTTTCCTTCCCCTCACCTCTGTTTTGCCAGGCCATGCCATGGCTGGCGACCTTGCCTCCGCCAGCCCGCTGCCAGCCAGTGATGTTGCCTCACCACTGCCTCCCTTCCTTCCCCCTCTTCCTACCTCGGCAACCCACCGCCTCCCTTCCTTCCCCCTCTCCCTACCCCGGCAACCCACCGCCTTCTCATTTTCCTTCCCAGTCACCCACTGCCGCCCACCAACCCCGATGACGACGGCCTCGGGCGAGGCCTCTTCCCCCCTTCCAGGCTAAACGGCCCGTGCACGGCATCCCAAGGCTGCGGGGCAAAACAGGGGGGTGGGATCAGGGCGTCATGGCGAGGGGAAGGGGGGTGGGGGTTGGGTGTGGGGGTGTGGAGGTTATTTTCTAGCCATTGGATCGCGACTAGAATCAAACTACAGTACAGTCAAGATGGCTATGTTGTAGTACAGGAAACTTATTTCCTATATATATATATATATATATATAAGTCCAAATATCCTGCCCCCAAATTACTTTTTGCCATCTGATTGTAAAGACTGTCCAGATTAAATAAAAACAAATCTCACATATGTTTCTTGGGCCTCACAATAATTTGGAAATGTTTATATTCGAATCCGAATAAATGAACTCATAACTAATTTGAAGGGGATTTTCCTCGGTATCGTTTGCTAATGTAAGCATTCTTTTTACATGATTAAAGATAGATGAAATTATTTGGGTGTGGGTATTTGGGTTAGTATGCCAGTTTTTCCCTGGACATGAGTTAGCTGCCACATGATAAGTTCCGAAACTAAAGCAGACACTCAAGTAAATTAGAGTTAGTAGGGTAGGCTATGATATGGTAGGTATAGTCACATTGACACTTTTTGGGGAATAAAATTCTCACTCTTGGGAGCAGTCTTTCTTCTTGGTTCACCTAGCCGTTGTCTTTCTTCTTAGTTTCGTCGGCGTGCTGAGGATGCTCGCCCACACATTCTCCCTGCTCTACGGCTGGCTTCACCTTGATGGCCCCGAGAACTGGGATGTTGACTCCCTGCTCATGTGGTGAACAATGATTGATCTGGAGTCGATGGCCATGCACAAGATCGGCCACTCCTCTGACGTCGAGGCAATCATGTACTTGACCATCTCATCTGAGTCAAGGAAGGTGTAGCTCATCGCCTACGACGTGGAAGGGGTGCAGTAACTGTATGGGTCGAACTTGACGTTTGACAGCACTACCTAGGACGGTGTCAAGGGAGGGGGATGCCAGTGGGGGGGGGGGGTTGGGAGTGGTCAGCTTCGTTTTGCCGGTGGCGGTGATATTTGGGTTGTAAGGATTGCAGGAATTGGTGGTATAGGTGGGTAGGTGGTGGGGATGAAAATTAGATTATGCTCTCTCGTAATTGGTACCCAATCCACATGTAATTTCAATTACTTGTAAATTGTAATTCTCAATTATCTATATTTTTTTAATGTGTCTTCAACAATGGCAGATTGAGAAGTGAGGACGCTTCCATGTAGCAGCTTCTCTAATTCATGGGCAAGTTTTCAATGACATTTCATAAATAGGTTTGCCTGCACAGGAGGAGGCCTTGAAGAGACAGACAAGGAGTCAAAGATAACTAAAGGTTTCCTATTGTTGTAATTTTGTAGCTTGCATACATAAGTTTGTAACAATCATATTTTGGAGTTTTTTTTTGGAATTGACAATTATGCGAACACTATTTCCATCTTTTCAAGTATTAGTTTGAAAGGTTTTTGTGACAACTTTGAACATCACTTTGTACTTTTGAAACAATTTTTTACAAGATAAGCACATAGTACGGTTAAGATAGATTCGCAATATATGTATGTTGACGAAAAATCCACTGACATTCAAAATGTTTGTGAGTTGTGATATTGAAATATGTGTTATCCCCTTACAATCCATGTTACTAGCTTAAAACATCTTTCATGAACAGATATGCCTCTATATTCATCAATGACATACTATGTGCCATGTAGAAGTGATGTCGACATATTTGTAGTCTTAATTCAAGTTTTACAACCTATATTACATATCATGTCAACAGATACCCAACTTGACAAATTGTTTAAAAGTAAAGTCTGCACAAAAGCATTGTTGTCATACTATCACAACTAGTTAAAAAGAGTGATTTTCCAAATGATAAGAAAATTAATGAAGTGGAGGATAATGATGAAGAGCATAGGTTGCCAAGATGATGCATCTATTGATATGATGATATTTGTGCCACACTGGTCATATATTCATCAAATACAACCTCTCCATCTTTGCTTTTCCATCTCAGCCTCTCCATCTTCACTTCTCCTCATTAGTATATACTTATCTTCCCACTCCACGTAAATTGTGACCATGTGTGTTATGCCAGTAGCATTTTCGTCAAATGCAACCTCTAGATCTTTGTTACTTTCGGCGATATGTAAGAACTTCTCCATTAGAGACAAGGAGAGCAATGTCTTAAGCTTAACATCAATATCATACTCAACAACGTTGAAATCAATGTCTCCTTACTCACAAAATGCAATAGCTTCGCTCCATCCAAGTACTTGACTCTTCTTTGTGCTTGTCATTGTAGTGTATGTATAACCCAATACCCGATCCATCAATCTTGAAGAAAAGACAGTTCAAAATTTGTTATATTATTTACCACTTTGTCATCTTATGCTACAATGCTAAATAGGTATGAAATTAGCAGGGGTACCATCTTTTAAGGACCATTTTCTTTGAACAATATATTACATACCACCCACTAGCATACCAGCGTGCAGATAAAGGCCAAAACAACATGCAAAAATGACTATATAGTACCAACACTACTATTTTTCTTCACAACATACCATGATGGCCACTTCAACTCTTTTTCTACACATACACACCTCTCAAACATTGATACAAATGCAACTATACAACACCAACACTCTACCATCTTTCTTCACAACATGACATGCTAGTCACTTCAAATATTTTTGTACACATATACAACTCATAAACAATTCTACCCGACCCATTTTCCTCTAACTACTTATTCCCATGACCACCAAACAACTTGCATCATCACTACTCCACCCAACCATCCCTACTGTTACGGTCTTGATTCATGGGCTGCCCCGATACCTAGGGTTTGTATGTTATTCTTAGATATACTCAGCCCATGAAATGGTAGTTGGTGCTATTCTAGTGGTGGAAACAACTTACAATTTATGATCGTATGTCATAGATGCTAGGAGGTTGTCAAAACACCTAAAAGTGTTATCTGGTTCCAAGGAGTGGAATCAAGCATTACCAAGATTCTAGATAAGAGCATAGTGGGAAATAGTGTTCAATAACCTACAACAGTTCATCGGGTCACAAGGAGTGTATACCAAGGATTGGCTAGGGTGTACTGAGCAAGTTATATTCATTGGCTTCAAAATCAACCTCAAGATGTTGCTGATTGGAGTTACCGAGCATGATCATGATCATGATCGAGTGTTGCTAATTGGAGTTACCGATCATGGCTAGGAGTGGTGTTTGACCATGCTGAGAAGTGGGTACCGGTAACAGTGCATGGAATTGTTGGTAGTACTAGGAGTTAATTATAGAGCATGCTGAGAACTAGACTTGGGATTACCGAGAGGAGTGACCGAGCATTACTGGGAGTGCTAAAAAAGTGCTAGATGAGTGCTAGGTGATGACTGAGAGCTAGAAAGTATAGTCTGGGATTTGGTCGAGGTTTCCTAGTTGCGCTAGGAATCCTAGTACAAGTAGGATTACCAGTAGTGGTTGTGTGTGTGGGCTAGCTGATAACCATAGGATTTCTTAGTTGACTTGGACTTGGTCAAGACTTCAGGGTGGAGATCTTGAATGACTTGAAGAAGTGCTAGACTTGGACATCGAGGTTGACTAGGAGAAGGAGCCGAGAGGGAGTCTTGTTAGAGTTGGGATCAAACTCTAATCCTATTGGGAGTTAGATGTTGGGGTTTGAGGTTCTTTGGCCTAGGGAGTTCTCCACAAGCCTAGGAGTTCATCTAGGAACGTGTTGAGTTCTTGTTAGACTTAGAGAGGATGTTTAGGAAGAGTTAGACAAAGTATTGACTCTTTCCTATTAGCTAAGTTGGAGTTTGTAACTAAGTAGGAAGCAATTCTTATAAATAAGCTGGATCCTTGGACATCTGGGGGTATCACGAGATAGTTGATCAATCACAAGAGAGGGAGGACATCTTTGAGAGGACTTAGGAGAGTTCTCAGCATCTCCATTGTGAGAAGAGGTCCGGATCAAGGAAGAAGAAGGAGGAAATTGTCATGATCAATCTCTTGGTGTAGGGATTGAAACTTCAAACTTTGAGGGATCTTTGGGGCTTGTGCATGCCTTTGTTACTGATTTTGATTCATGCTTAATTGAGTTAAATTTATTTATTAGTTGTTATCATTGGCGAGTTTGACTAGGGGTGTGTAGTTGTGAGGAATGCTTGTTAGAGGGGTGATCTAGGTGAGTTCCTTTGTGAATGAATACCATTGGGGCAAGGCCTAGTGTGGCTTTCCATAAGGTCAATCGAGTTCTTGAGAAGATTCGAGTACTTATATTCCTTGTATTATTGTTTGTTAATATAAGGTTGGGAGTGATCCCATAGATTTGTGTGTTTGCTTGTTGTATGTCGCGATTAGGCTAAGGAACTTTAGTACATGGTCATGGTCGAAGTTTACAACGTGGCTAGTTACGAGGACTAGTTACCTGGATGAGCAACGACAGAGGTCAACACAACCGAGCACAAGGATTGGTGTTTGGTGAAGATCCGGAAGTGACTAGGTGGGTGGATACTTGGTTCTCGGGACATCTCATCGACAGAGAGTACTGATAACCGAGAATATTGTATCAGGTGTGCTTGTGTGTGATTGAACATGAGTGATCGGGAAAGGTGCAAATAGTGATATGAGTTAACCCCAATTGAAGTTTTTGTTCGAGTGATGATTACCTGACCAATAATAGTGTGGTACTCAGGAGCAAAGGTTGCAAAGGATACCGAGTAGGAGCTGAAAGTAGTGATCGGTAGAGTTGATTATTGGTTCTTGGTATTTCTGGTAATTGGATATCGGTAAGGGGGTTTATTGCTATTTGTAGTGTCGAGTGTTGGGACTGAACCAAGGTAGCAGTATTGAGGTTTTGATTGGTTTTGATGATCGATTAACTTATAAGTTTTGATAGTGACCAAGTACTAGGAGTAGTATTTGGGAGTTGCTTCCAGGAGTTTATCTTTTATTGTGTACCTTATGGAAGACTGAGTGCTTTCGGGGGTGAGAATATGCCATATGGGAGAGAATTAAAAAAAATTTTACCCTAGAATTGACCCTGTGACACCTACCATCAATTGTTCACAACACCATGACCACAAACTATACAACCTCCCCTTACCATGTCCAAACCGTAAACACAAATTGTGTAAAATAAAAGTGTTCCACTAACATCTACCATCAACACCACCACATTCTTTTACTCTCAAAGAAGGAAACTTAGACGAAAAATATGATGATAGCCAACGATGATGAAGGAATGAGAATTGAGGAAGAAGGCGGAGAAGAAGGAAGTAAGAGGGATGACAACCCAATATAAAGAGGGCAATAGAGAAGACCGTCACAAATTTTCTAACACAAACAATGACAGGGACATAACTCATTCAATCCGGTTGTTCACATTAAATCTATCCTTTCTCTTAGTCTGAATAACCCGTACACCACTAATAATTGTATACTTAATCATTTTTTTCATTAAAGGGCATACTTTACCATGCACGTGTATTTTTCATAATTAGGAATTATATCTGTTTTTTACCACATCACAAGAATTATGTCATGTGTAAAACATACCTAGGGAAAATCCCTTAAATTTAATTCAAATATAGAAAAATTACTTGTACTTTCAAACTTCACTTTGAGAGATCATATTATCCTTGTAAGAGCATTAAATAACAAACCTCACCATGTTTGAAAAGCCATGAATATGATTTAAAAAATGGGTTTTGTATGTGTGCACAACACAACTCTTCAAATATTATATGTGATTAAAAAATATTATTTAAATATTTCAAGTAAAAGAGTTTATAGAATATCACTTCTTTGGATTGGATCAAATTACCCTATAGTCACATTTAATCCAAATATTTTCGAACAATTATATATCCGAATAGTTCGAGCTTGCATCGGCATCTGATCCAAATCTTGTTTGAATAAGACATAAATAGATCGGAAACACATCGGATTTAATGATATCAAGACATTGCAACGAGCCATCTCTAGGCACGATAGATATTGCGGCCCATAGATCGAAAACACATCGGATTTAATGATATCAGGATATTGGAATGAGCCATTTCTAAGAATGATAGATAATGCGGCCCATGATACGCATTTTGAGGTAACAACCGCTAATTAGTCTCTTGATTGGTCTCTTAATCATTCATTTGAAGTTTAACATTAGCATGCACCACACTCTCAATTTACTCTTACAAGAGGAGTAAATAATTGAGCTTTGATGAAAAATAAAATATTCAAACTAATCAAAATACAACAAAATTAGAACATAAATCAAATTATTCTTAATATATCTCAAATATTAATTAGCCTATATGTAGAATGAGAGTCTATCTTTAAAATATTATACATCTTATATCATTATAATTTGTTTCATTATTTAATCGCGATGTATAAAAGTTGTAAAACTAGATGCCAACAAGTCACATGTGATGCGACATCTTCATTGGTACCCAGTAAAATTCCTAGGCTCAAATTACTTGCATGATATTGCGACATCAACCATCATTTTCATCTCATCATTCTGGATTTCTTAAAGCAACATCACTCTCTCATCTTCATCTTAATTATTCATCTAAGAAAAGGATGGATGGCAAACAATGTCCCATGGGTAAGTATCTGCAAACCAACTTCAAATTTTAGGCCTCTCTACAATTTGACTAAAAAAATTCACCTCAGCTAAAGATGTATATACAAGACAGGAACCCAAAAAGCTCAAGAAGAAAATAAAACTTTTCTGCAAATTCACAAGAAAGATATCACAGCCTCAATGACAAATCAGCCAAAAGAGATCAAACATCAATCTTGATCGAAGTTGTTCAAAGAAACCCAGAAAAATGAAGAGAAGGATTAATGGCTAACAAGAGTTGATTCTTCATCAACCGAAGCAGAAGTCCTCTTGATGAACTCCAAACACTCATCAATGGCGTCTGCGTAGAAAGAGTTGGACCGGCCATGAGATCTGAGCTTGTAGTCCGTTCTAGACTGCCAACCTGCTCCGCCATCTCCGACCACACCTCTCGTGCTCTCGCTCTTCTCTCGTCTCGTCCTCGTCCAGCGGCTGCTGTCCTTCCTACCCATCATACAATTACCACGGTTCATGGAAGCCATGGTTTTGATGTACATGGTCTTCCACCTCTTGAAGAGTTTGATGAGACGAAAGAAGGGGAAACGAAGCCGGTGGAGGGAGAATTTGCCGGTGTGAACTCTGAAGCCCTTGGTAGACCTCCTCCACCGCCTGGATTGCCTGCAACAACTTAGCTCCGACATGATCACCGATGGATCGATCATGGAGGGTAAGGACTACGGTTTTTCTTTTGAGGTCGCTCTTTTGATTTAGAACGGTGGCCGGCGTTTGGTGGAAGGTTGGTTGCCTTGGGAGAAGAGAGAGATATGGAGGGAAGACTTTTTGGAGGGTCTTCCACGTTTTGAAAATTCTTTTTAGGGTTGGGATCAAACGCGGAAATTTAAAGAAATGGCCTACTTTGGTTTTTGTTAAGAGTGGCATCAATCGGTCAGATAAATATCGGACAAATGTGAGAGGCAAGAGTTATATATCGGTAAAATTAATTTCACATCAAATTAGGCATTGTTATGTCCATCCAAATAATTTTAACATTACGCTTAATTTTAAAGAGGATGTTTTGTATTAGCAACAGCTCGTATATCAATATCAATAACATGTCAATCTAAGTGTCTATTTAGATTTCATGGCCGTATTTTTTATAATTTGGACAAAACTATCTTTATCTTTTATTCACTTTTTGTAATTTAATGGCTCGTGTTACATGTATCTAACACAAGAGCATCAGCTAATACTAATTATTCTCAATTTTAAGTACCTATTGTACGGACCGGTCCGACTTGGTATTTTTTCATACCCTCTTCAAATTGATTTTAAATACTTAATTTATTGGCCAGTTCAACCTAATTATTCTCTTGTATTTTCTTTAAATCAGGTACACTTTTGGCCTTTCCATCATCTTAGTTCGTATGCAAGTTTTTAATATAAAATCTTCCAAAAACACATTTTTGTTAACTAGTGTTAATTAAATATTGATCAGAAAAAATATTTTTATTATCTAATTAAAATTTTATTTATAATTTTAAATACAGTTGAACCCGATTTGTCCCGGTTGAATAAATATATAATGTAATCAGGTATGGTAACTAGTAAGGATTTTAAAACTTTGAACGAATATTTCAAATATGGTCTATATTGGTTGGACAAAATTGCACTCGATCACATTAAATATTTATATTTAGTATTATTTGTTGTATTCTCTACTCCTTTCCCGTATTAGAAAAACAAAAGAAGTATATCTCATTCTTACAATCACTCTGTCATTCTTCTTAATTTCTCTTATATCAATCAACGTAAAAATTAAAATTACTATTTTCTCGATATTTAACTTAATAAATGCTATAAAATGATGAGAGGTTCAATTCTTGAAGTTAATGTGCTTTAATTTCACTCTCTTCATAATATCAGTTAGTGTTGAACTTCGAAACTATCACTAATGTCATTAACTTATGAATTAATTCGCCCACTGGATCAAATATTTGGTCTGATAAGGTTTTGTCAGAGTTCTGTTTGTTATTTATGGTCATAAGCCGTTAATCTAATTCGGTCACAAATTGACATTGGATAAACTTAAATATTAGAATTTTTTTGGAAACGCCTGTTGTATTGGAGATGCCTTTAGGCCTGATAGCCTAACAGTTGATGACATCTGCACGGGCGTTGAAGCAGGCATCTCCAAGAGCTGTTCTAAATATAATTCATACATATGCACCTCCCAATAATTTTTCGAATTCTTAGGCAGGAACTTGTAAAGGACGTGCAGGAACTTGTAAAATAATGGGAGATTTGAATATTTGGTAATGAAAGTTATATTTAATGTGCATTTGATTAAGAGCAATATTGGACATTGTTGCATGACCACATGTGGGCTGCTCCAAACGTCAAAGACAATGAAAAGGAGGGGAGGAGTGGTTAAACTATATTCCGTGTGATCCATATCAAATCACAACAACTTGTTGGGCGATTTCTTCTTGGCGTTTTATTTCCACATGTGGGCACATCTCCATCTGTTGATGGCTAATTTCAATCAACTGAATAAATTCATTTGTTTGAAAAAGTGGGTTATGCTTGTTGCGTTTTGTCCACTCCTTAAAAGCTGTCCAGCGGCTTTTTTCTAATTAAACAAAAAACAATAGGCAACGGTATCTTGCTATGATCCAATGATTTGAAGCAGACCAGAGTGAGTGGCATGCAACTCTTGAAAGGGCAAAGAGAGGGACCGGGCTACATAAGTAGGTTGGCCACAAAATATAAAACTAGATAAATAGACAATTGGCTACATCTCCGTACACACGTAGACACACCCACACTGCACACACACACAGATAGATATATATATACGTGAATTCGATCATGATCCGATTTATTAAATTTGAGCCTGTCATGTAATTAACATATATTGCACGCATTTACACAAAAAATACATTAAACTTAAAAATTCATTCTTTATTTTATATTTTGTTGTTGCAAGATATTTTACAGAAATAGTAATGGATTATATTGATAAATCAAATATTTCAGTAAAAAAATAAATTTTCAGTTTCAGGTCATTTTGGTATGAGACGCGTACTTATAATCAACCAAATCCTTAGATGATCCATACTCCATACTTCGAGATGCAAACGCAACCCAGCAACACTTTATTGTAAAGTAGAGATTATTAAGCTAAAGTAAAAGATGAATATATTTAAGAAAGAGAGGCGATAAGACTGTATCTACC
Organism: Piper betle; assembly: GCA_033002965.1. NCBI lineage: Eukaryota > Viridiplantae > Streptophyta > Magnoliopsida > Piperales > Piperaceae > Piper > Piper betle. The sequence goes on along the minus strand of JAURVB010002529.1, from coordinate 6,128 downwards.
AACATCCCCAGCTATTGTGGGTGTGTATAGCGAGCGTGTAATAAAAAGAATGAGAAACACTTGACACAAGAGACTATGCACGAAAGGTTGGTGAGTATAGCGTTGAAGAAAGACGGTAGATTACCGCCAACCTCGGCCTTAATCAGGGTATTTGGTAGCCATGTAATATATTTTAGTATAAGAACTCCATTAACCACCAACGTTGTAACCAGGCTTACTTGTTCTTCTCTATCTACCTTATATTACAATAATAATTGCTGTCTTTCTACTTAGAGATTGAGCATGTGTTATTATGTATACTTTCTTTATGAATCCATGTTGAGTAGTTTACGAAATTTGGGTAACTAAGCCCTACCAGTTGGAATGTGTGTAGTACGTGGAACTCGCACAACTAGCTTGCTTTGGCGTCACAGGCTTACTTATAAAAAAGATAGTCAAGGCTTGATTGGTTAACATGAAAAAAATTAAAAAAAATTATAAAATTATAATTCATACAAGAAACATTGATGTGTCACTAAAAAAGTTATCTATTTTGAAACTATTTTATGTTAAGATGCAAGTAATAACTTCACACTGAATGTTTCCTTCTATACTTTTTTTTAATAAAAAATAAAGTGAATGGAAGAAATTTTTTTGTTAAAACTATTTTATATCTGATATTGATATTGACATTATAAATCACTCTTTATAAATTATGACTAATAAAATTTCATACATTTTATATCTTTCTTACACGTCGATCAAACGGAGCCTAAATTGCGATATACACAATAAATGGGCCCCGCACTGGCCTCTCAAAGCCCGTCATAAGGTTGTATCCGGCCTGGCCTGCTCACCCCTTGAGGCCCTGCCGTGGCAAGGCCCATGCTCATTGGGTCGACCAGGGCATCGAGCCAATTCTTATCTATTAAATAAAAAAAAATTGCCTTTAAAAAAATTAAAATGACTTTACAAAAAAAAAGCATTTGACAATAATCGTTTGGCTGGCCTTTTGTTGGGATTCCCCTGTATTGACTTATCTTTTGAAAAAAATTATGAAAGAAATAATCATTCTAGCCAAAATCTCTGGCCTAGTATGACTTTGTCTAAAGAGGGTTATTGTAAAATCCTTAAAATTAGTCCCATGTTAAATACATATCAAGAAACATATAATATATTAAGAGTACCTTTATAAATCTTCAATTTGATTCAACCACTTTCAAAGAATGACCTAAACATATACGTTTGCACTGTGATCAGTTGAGTCGTATAAAAAGTATCAGAGCCACCCTGCCACCTTATTGGATGCCTAATTGGGGATGGACTTGATTATTGCCCGGACAATTTCGTTATCTATTTCGAAAGGATGACCTGGCTGTATTATATTTAGGTTAGGTTGAACCCAGGCTTCCCCAAGTCCAGGTCAAGCTGGCCCATAGAAGCCCTGCGCCTGCCCAGGTCGCCCATTTGCCATCGCCAAAACTGCGTCAACGAAGGCAAAAGAAAGCAACACCAGCCACACAAAGTCAGCAAGACAAAAATATGTGAAAACCAATAGTTAATTGTTTATAAAGTTGCGAGATGCTGCCTAGTGGGAAGCACTCGATAAAAAGCACGGTCCATTTTGAAAGCAGGTGCTAGCACCGAAGCGTTTACATGGGAAATTTTCTTTGAACTTCAAAATACTGGCAATCAAAGTATATATATTCCAGCATAATAGTGTTGGGATTGTGAACCCCGTTTTGCACTAAGTTGTGTGAACAACAACCGAAGGAGTGTCATGGAAGGTAACTGAGTTGTCTTGGAGGCACATCCAAAAGGTGATGAGTTATGTCTCGTATATATGAATCCTAAAGGAAACCAAACATTCTGCTCCCCCACTCTGCCCTTCAATTTGCTTGTCAACATTAAAGTTCCTCACAACTATTACTCAGCACAATTAGTAGTTAAATCAAATAAATCAGCATTAAGGAACAATCAGTAAGACTTGACTGTAAGACCATAATAGTAAAAGCAAAAAAGTTGTCATCAGCGTAAGGTCTTGCCAAAAATTTGGACTCACAAGCTAAAATGCTACAGCAATAAATAAAAAAAAACATTTACATTTTCAACAACCATCAATGCTATAGAAATAAATCAAAAAAAAAAAAAACATTTGCATTTTCAACAACCATCAATCTCCACATTCCAAACCCATTCAAAGTTCACAATTAGCACAAATATAGTTATATAGTATACACATCAGTAGAGTCGTGTTAAAAACAGACAAGCAGAGTTTGATTATACAAATTGAACTAAAGAAACCTGAACTACCATAAAAGTTCCCTACCACGTATATACAGGGTCCAAAATAATATGGGAACAAAATAATACACTATATCTTACTTGCATATTCAAAAAACCTTAAAAGAAATATAGAAACGTGACCACCATAATCAGATAGACCAAAGAATCACTATTCTGGTTTCATCGCACCCCCTTTCTTGCCATATATTAAACCAGTTTCCTACACGCACATAAAAATTGACCATCAAATGATAAAAATTCATCAGAAACGCACTTACAAAGTTGAATGGGCTTAAAGGACTGTCCGGAAATCCAAGAAAACATTACCTGAGGATCAGGAATGGGTTTTGTCCTCTCCAAAATCCACACCCATTACAAATATAGTATATATATACACACCGAAGTGAAGCATTCTTAAATACACAATTTGTACATCAGCATAGTTCTATTACACATTGATTTTTGCAGCAGAAACCGGAACTACCATAAGAGTGTTCTACTAAAAATATACGGGGTGCAAAATGGTATGGAAATAAAAATGTATTCATCTTATTTGCCATTAAAAAATAAAACTCAAAATGAATACAGAAATATGACCTCCATAATCAGCTACAAATCAATGAGTCACTCTTCTGGCTTCACCACACCCTTTTTCTTGCCATAGATTAAACCAGTTGCCTACATGACCATCAAATGCTGAAATTCATACCAAACCTATTGACAATAACATTGAGAATATGACTGTAAATTAAATCAGAGACTTGTAATTCTTATATTGATCTCATATAGCTAGTTAGTCAACCATTGCAAATACTCAACGACCATATATATTTTTTGTCATTTTCCAACTCGGTACTATAAAATGGCTGTTGAGCCCAAATCAATGATTCGTTCGATCATTTCATGCGACAAATGCTTACAAACCCCACTTCCAAGATTTCAGTGAGCAAGAAGGAATGATGGAACATGTAAGCAGAGTTAGATATTACCTGAGGATCAGGTATGGGTTTTGTCTTCTCCACAAAACGATACCGATCGTTTGCTGCAGCCATGGCTGCCCTCTCCTGCACGCATAACCAATTGCCAAAATCATCACAATCCACATCAAGATCATATCATCAAGAAAACCATCAAACCTCTTGCTCCCGCTTGAGGGCCTGCTGGGGCTTGACCCAGAGGAAGTAGGCGAGGGTGCCGGCGACGACCCAAGAAGCAAGATTGGAGCCGCCCCTGAGGCCACCCAAGGAGTTGCCGACGAAGGACCTGACATTGCCCAGGCTCCTCCTCCAGCTGCTCGTCGCCATGTCCCTCCCCGGCCAGGGTTTCTCCTCAATCTAGGGTTTGGGCAATTACCGGCTTCAATGGGTCCGTCCTGGGTTGGGGTGGTTTAATGGATAGGGTCGAGCTAAGCTCAGATTGGTTGAAATTAAAATAATGGAAAGTGTCCTAAAATTTAGCCAAATAAATAAAGGCCTCTCTTGAGAGGAGGGATGGCAGGCGAGTGAATCGGCTCGGCTCGATATATATACTCAAGCCAAAATGAGCCCAAAGACACGGCTTGGCTGCCGGTCTAGGCTCGTGCAAGAGCACGAGTTCGGGTTGGGCTCGAGCACGAATAGTTGGGCAGCTCTCTTATTTTCTCTTTTTGAGAGAACAACTCTTTATGTTTTTTTAAAAGTAGTAGAGTTGTTGGGCTTTGACTTATTTTTTTTAAAAAAAAGATAGCCGTTGGGAGAGCCTAAAGGCTCTCTTGATTTTGAACAAGAAAATATAATTTTGTTTTAATTATTTTAAAATAACACACTCCATATATAGAAGGTAGTCCTCAAGGATGTTTTACCCAAACTTTCAAACTCAGCCTCAACAACACTCATGATTTTGAACCAAAAAAATTAATTTTGTTTTAATTTTTTAAAATAACAAACTCTGCATATAGATGGTGGTCCGCAAGGATGTTTTACACCAAACTCTCTTAAATTCTCATTCTCTTTGATCTTCAAAAATCTATTTGAAAATGGCAATATCTCCCCGCTCGGCTCGCCAAATTACTGATGAGTTTGAGTATGGTGACGATCCTGAGTTTGGTTTAGGCTTGGATGATGTTATACCCAATACCCAATGATCTACAAGACGATGAGACCCAACCCTATGGAGGTGGTAATGCCAAAGCCAAAGTCCCCATGACTAGAGCCCCGTCACCCAAGATCAAGACCATTTTGATCAAGTTGTTGTTGAGGTAACAAAAAAAGCATAAGTAAAATGTAAGTGTCATTAAATCCCTGTAACGCACATTTTACTGTTTCATTCAAATTAGGATTGTGTATCGTAGTTGCGTGTCTTATTAAAATTGTAGGTCCGTATAATTACTCGAAATGTTATATATTCCTATTTGGCCACCTTGGTCGGCCTGAGCCGACAATCGACCACCATACACCGAGCGCAATTGAGTCAAAGAATTGACTCTGTCAGGCACAGGGCCACATCTTTAAAATTCTTTAAAAGATTAAATACCTGCCCCCATGCCAAAAGGGGAGATAAAGGGCAATGACACAAGATGACTCATTTTGTACTTGTGATACCGAGAGGGTGAGTTAATGACAAATATTGGTAACTACAGGCCGTGGGCCACGTAGCGTGTGTGCGTATACATGAGATTGTAGTTGGATGGGGCCGCCACCCCGCTTAGCATAATTGGAGCTTAGTATAGGTTCATAATCACTAAAAGACTTGATTACCAATATTATAGAATATATTAACTTGTTTCTTATAATTATATGACTTAGTATTTTTATAACTAGCTCGGAATTGCCTCTCGCAAATATGAACATTGGAAGGATAAGTTGAGTTGGGACAATTGGAGAACTATGTTATTAGACTATTAATTTTTCTTATTTGTTATTATACTTTAGGTTGTTTCCATGTCACTGGGATTTTAGTTTGTTTCATGGGTCTTAGATTACTCCGAGCCATTGGTTATATTATATTTTATTTTTATGACATGACTTAGAATTTGAACTCTAACTAATTCTTTGAGTATGGATTTAATTTGTATGGTTTTAAAAATTTTATGTCATGGATTTATTCATGATGTTGATAAATTAATAGAAAATTAATTTACGGAGGCAATTAGTTTTATATTGTAACACTTGGCCTATGGCTCGGAACGGACTGAGTCGTTACATGATTAATCATACCAAAAATGTAGAGTACCGACAACAATGCATGAGAATTGTTGGCAATGCTAGAGCTGATTTCTGAATATGCCAAGAGACTGGGCTCAGAGGTACCAAGAGGAGTGACTGAGCATTACTGGGAGTGCTAAACAAGTGCTAGATGAGTGATAGGTGGTGAACCTAGAGCTGAGAATTGGAGTTTCGGGATTTGATCTAGGTTTCCTAATGGGACTAGGAAACTAGTACAAGTAGGATTACTGGTAGTGATTGTCCATGTGGGCTAGTTGGTGATTGTGGGACTTCTTGGTGAACTTGGACATGATCAAGATGTCAAGGAGGATGTTTTGAATGACTTGAAGAAGTGCTAGACTTGGACATCTAGGTTGAGTAGGATTTGGAGCTGAACATGGGTCTTGATGGAGCCGGGACCAACCCCTAATCATCAGTGAGATCGGGTATTGTGGGTCCTTTGGCCTAGGCTTGAGTTGCTAAGCCTAAGGGTTCAACCTTGGGTCCTAAGAACGTCAAAGAAGACTTGAACCAGGCTTTTCCATCATGGGGAAGGTGTAACACCCCAAATCCGGTTCACACTCGTGAACCAAACCGGCATGTTACAGGCCCCGGTTAGGTCGGCTAACGCGAACCTAACTCGTGCGGATCCAATCTCGGCGTCTTAAGATGAAGATACGA
>JAURVB010002528.1:0-20333 GCA_033002965.1 Piper betle | reverse complement strand
CGGCAAGGCGTGTCCATACCAGAGTGTTGTGTCGGTGTTTTGTGTGGTACAAACACAGTAGTGATCGAGCGAAGGGTTGATTGCAGTAACCTCGGTGTTGAGAGTTGGCCGAACACAAAGGTTGGTGTTTGTGGCGTTGGCTTCCGTTATTGTTCTATCTAGCGTACTTGGTGTTAGGCTGAGTGTTCTCGTGGTGGGAATACGCCGCACAGGACTGATTGGGATCGAAAAATTTTGGGTCCTAGAATCAGCCCCGTGACAGAGGTATCAGAGCCAAGGTTTACGTGTAGTTGAGGGACAATTCACATTCAGCAAGTGGACTTCGCTGGTACGATCACATGGATACACGGTCGAGTGATGCTCTCAGGGAGAGGGTGACACGGCTGGAGGTGTTGGTTGGAGGGCCGGCCAATGGTGATGGTAATGCTCACACGGTGTTTGATCGGTTGCAAACCCTAACCGAGGAAATGGAAAGGGTTGCTGATCAGCCGGAATCCAGCAGTGTGCGAGGTAATGGAATGGCTGAGATCATGGAAAATCTCAGGGCAGGTTTGGAGGAAATACGTTCAGATGTGGCTCTTCTGAAGCGGGCGGTACTCAACCAGCCTCAGCACTTTGTTGCTGACCAGGTAGCCGAAATCCCAGGAAGGCTTAAGGTGCCAGAGCCAACGAAATTCAGTGGAGTCCGATCAGCAAAAGATCTGGAGAATTTCATCTGGGAGATGCAGGAGTATTTTTCGAGCTACCGAGATTCCTGCTCATAAGCAAGTCTCGATGGCCAGTATGTTTCTAACTGGCGACGCCAAATTATGGTGGAGAACACGCACTGAGGACGACGAGAAGGCGGGACGTCCTAAGATTGAGACTTGGGAGAGTATGAGGGATGAACTCAGGAGTCAGTTTTTGCCGACCAATACAGTTTGGGTGGCAAGGGAGGCTTTGAAGAAGCTTCGACAGACTGGAACAGTGCGAGAATACGTCAAGCAGTTCAGCTCATGTCTTTTAGGATATACAGGACATGTCAGAAAGTGATAAACTTTTCAACTTTGTGTCTGGATTGCAACCTTGGGCGCAGGTGGAGTTGAAGAGGCAAAAGGTGTAGGACTTGCAAACGGCATTAAGTGCAGCCGATGCCCTAGTAGACCTGAAGACTGCTGCTGGTCCTGGTGGAGGTGACCGAGTTTCCAAGGAAGGCAAGATGGTGGGGAGTGACGGGAAGTCATTCAAGCCGAGACCAAAGGAGAAGAAGAGAGTTTTTCCTAGGGCCGAGCCAAGCAATTCCCAGGGTGTTGAAGTGAGGCAGTTGCAGTGCTTTTCCTGTGGCGGACCTCATAGGGTCAGGGAGTGCCCAAACAATCCGAAGGGGAAGATGGTGGCGATGCACGTAGAGGAAGATTCTGATTCAGGTAAGCCAGCTCAGATGTCTACCTTACAGGTGATAGGAGCTCTGAGGGTTGAACAGCCTAAACAGGGAGGTTTAGGGTTGATGTATGTTCCAGTGATTTTGAATGGAAGACGGGTTTCAGCATTGGTTGACACCGGGGCAACTTACAGCTTCGTTTCGACGAAGGTGTCAGGTCAATTAGGACTGAAATCGAGGGTTACTACTAGCAAGATCAAGGCTGTGAATTCACCGGTGAAGCAGGTTCAAGGTGTGGCTCGTGGAGTTCAGATCTGCTTGGGGGAATTCAGTGGCCGAGCTGATTTCATGATTGTGGAGATTGATGACTTTGAGGTAATCTTGGGTAACAATTTCCTTGTGTCAGCTTGCGTAGGAGTGCTACCACACTTGGGAGGAGTGATGGTGATGACCCGGAGCAATGGATGCTTTGTGCGGGGGTATGGCAAACCTACTGGGGTAGAAGATCCAAGAACTGGCGAGGAGCAGCTTGCAGCATTGCAGGTGGTCAAGGTCAGTGAAGAGGGGAGTTCTACTCGACTTGCAGGAATGGTATGTGGTAATCCGGGTGACCAGTCAGGTCAGTTTCCAGGCATGGAGCCGGGAACCCTAGCTGGGGTGTTGTCTTCCGTGCAGTTGGATGAAAGTTGCGATGACTTGGTAGTGAAGGCCAAGGTCCCGGCCCGGGTATCAGTGAGGGTACCTAGAGGACGTGTTCAGGAGTCCGTTGGGCGAGTTGGCAAGGTGCGTGTGGTCCAGCAGGGTGTGAATATGCTGGAGTTTAGTATCGTAATCCTAGTGGGAGATTTCATGGAGGTTGCCAACGACTTCAAGAAGTACTTCGGGGATTGCAAGAGTGAGTTGCTGCAAGTGGCCAAGGGTAAGCTCTATATCATTGGTCGGGGAGTAAGACAGCAGTCCATGGAGATGACATGGGATATTCGGTTGGTGAAAGTTCGTCCATATTGTTGGAGTGGAACGCCGAATGCTCACTATCATCAGTTGAAGATAATGACTGATGATGAGACGCCGGGGAAATCATCGTGTCAGGAGTACCATCTGACGAAGGTGAGGTGTCGACAAGAGATCAGCTCTTTCCTGGTGTGTAAGGGGATGTTCTTATTGAACAGGGTCTGTATGTCTAGAGCCTTCATGGGGAATTCGCAACCATGGTCGACCAAGGCTGCTACAGATCTACAACGGGCTGATGGAGTAGGTGTTGAATCCGGAATTAGGGTTTCACTTACCGTGTTTGGTTTGCAGGGAGGTGAATCAAACGTCTCTATCTCCACTTATCTAGAGAGACAGCCACTAGATGAGGTGAGTTCGTGTTGGGCTGATTACCAGCAGTGCTTTACAGGGAGGAAGAGAAAGACAGTCGAACTAGTTAAGTTTCTGGCTGCATTGCAAAGTCTTAAGGGTGCTTCGAGCTGGCAATTCTCGGAACCACGGGGAGTTGTTTGGACGAGTTGGATGAAGAGGACTCGGAATTTGGAGGCTGGAGCATATGGCCGATGGAAGTGTGTAGGTGTACATGCGAGGTCTGTGGCATGCCAGATCGGGGATGATGCAATGGCGGAGCTGGAACCACGGTGTGACGGGTCTATGGTACATGGAGCATGGACGGTACCGTGGGACAGATGTGTATTCGACTTGTTACTGAAGAAGGGGACAAACCTACCTTCCGATGAGGACATCGGCTCTCATTGGTGGGGGAGGATGTTACAGCCCTGATTCATGGACGTTACCAGGAACTAGGGTTTGGGTGTTGTTCCTAGGTTTCCCGCGTCCATGAGGGGGTAGCAGTGGCTATCCGAGTGGTGGAAACAACATACCGAGGCTAACCTGTGTTATAGTTGCAGGTAACAAACTAAGGTGCACGAGGCTGCCGGGTGACCGAGCATTGCGGGATAGCATGGCGTCGGGTTACGGCAGTGGATTGCAGCACATGGGTCGGTATATGTGGTACCGAGCGTGTGGTCGGGTTCGAGTCAGGAAACCTCAAGTTGCTGTGGTTCGTGAGTGGTGCGCTAGCCGGGTGCTGATCGAGCATGAGGGCTAGGCGTCACAAGTGATCGGTATTTGGGTCAGTAGTCCGAGGTTGAGGTGCAATCTGTGTACCGAGCATGATCGATCAGGCTACCGAGTTGGAGCATGAAGCACAGCGTGTCGGGCAGCCTGGCAGTACCAATCAAAATAGCGGTATTGCATTGCGGCAGCGTACCGAGCACTGCCGCGCGAGCATGCGCGGGTGTGCGCAAGACCTTGCTGTACTGAGCATGATGCCGGTACTTGGTGCGACACGAGTGAGCGCGCGCAGCATGGTACTGGTGTGTGGTGAGAGCATTGCAGGGGCACTAGCGGGCGAGTGCTGGTATGGGGCTGCTGGTGCATGGGCGATGTGCGGGGTTGGTGGATGGATGCCGATCCAAATAGCGGCATGCTGGTGTAGCGGTAGCGGTCTCCTGCGCTGGGCTTCTGCTGAAGAAGGGAGCGGTACAGAGGCCAGACAGTGCAGCGGTAGTACCATTGCCGGCATGGTGGTCGGTAATTGCTGGACGAGGCATTGAGGTTGAACCATGACTGGACGACGGCTAGGGTCGAGCTAGTGGGCGGTGTTTGGATCCTAGCGGTGTCAGCCAACGGGTTTGTGAGGAAACTTCGTGGAAGTTGCTTGGGCGTATCTTGGAGAAGATATGATATCCATATCCAGTGATGGGTGAAGATTGCAACTAACTCCTGGAGACAAACTTGAAGGCCGTATGATGAACCTGGACATGGAGTAGGGCTGGGTTGCTGGATGCGGTGAATCTTTGCAGATCTTTGGAGATAAGGATGCTGACTAAGGTTGGAGTTATCTGGAAACAGAAGGATGTGGTGTATATAAACACGGGGTAAAGGCTGGAAGGGGAGAAATCCAGAAAGATGGAAGGACGTTAGAGAATTCCTGTGGTGTTTTGAGCAACATGAGTCTTACTGGGAGAGAAGGAAGCCGTGAAGTTGCTGCAGCCGGTGTTCGTGGATAGCGCTGGAACTTCATCGACGCTTGCTGGAATCCAGGTACACGTTGTGGGGTTGCTGGTGTTGGCAATCTGGGGAGGGTTACTTTGGTTATAGTAATCCCATGAGTTCCATTGTATTTGGGGTGCATTGGGGCGAGGCTGTGGGGGCTGTCCACAAGCCGAGCAAGTACTTGAAGGAGAGAGTAGAGTGCTTGTAATCCTTATGTTATAATATAAGGTTGGGAAGTGTTTTTCCCGTAATCTGTTTGTTTGCTTGTTGGCTGACGTTTAGGCAGGGAACTTCTGTAGTCAAGTCGCGGTCGAAGTTTACAAGGCAGTCAATTGTGGTAATTGGTTGCTGAGACGAGCAAGGGCAGACGGCACGACCCCAATACTCATATCGGTATTTGGGGCGATCGGGCAGTGCTGCGTGTGGTGCTGTTTGACTCCTAGAACAGCCTATCGGCAAGGCATGTCCATAGCCAGGAGTGTTGTGTCGGTGTTTTGTGCGGTACAAACACAGTAGTGATCGAGCGAAGGGTTGATTGCAGTAACCTCGGTGTTGAGGTTGGCCAAACACAAAGGTTGGTGTTTGTGGCATTGGCTTCCGTTATTGTTCTATCTAGCGTACTTGGTGTTAGGCTGAGTATTCTCGTGGTGGGAATACGCCGTACAGGACTGGTTGGGATCGAAAAATTTTGGGTCCTACAATCAGCCCCGTGACAGTAACTACCTGTCACCACCACAATGCTTCTATTCATCTTCTCTGACCAAATCACACTTCCAGATTCAACTAAAACTCACCCTTATCACTGCCACCACATTCCTCTTTATCTTTACTGACAAAATCCTCTTCAATTTTCCCCACCAAATCTTACTTTATCATCACCACTGTGTACTTCTATCGCCACCATGCTCCTCTTCGCCTTCGTCCACCAAACCCTACTTTTAAGACAGAGATTTACTTTAGAACTTACTACACCGAACTCATTGTAGCAAGTGCTTGATTGATTTATATTTTTTTAATTAAAAAAATAACTTAATTATTATAATTAAATTTTAAAATATTGCCAATTAAAAAAAGCATACTTGTTTCTAGTTAATCGTGGGGTGATTAAATTTTATCACTTTATTTTATTAATTTTTTAAATGGTTAAAAAATTATTTAGTTATTTTATTTTAATTTAATTCAAAATAGTACGTAAAACAGTAAACTAGTTGACTACTTGGAGACCTACATATTGATTACGGGTCAATTTGTACAAAAAAAAGCTTTCAAGGACCTCTCTTATTCGAAAATCTATCTTGCTAAGAACATGCTTGACAAAGCCTATATATATGTCCATGTAAGATTAACTCAACAAACGCAAATTTGAAAATTTCTCAATTCTTAAATGGAAAAATTTGACATTTGGCTAATACGAATGATATTGATTCTTATATAAAATGTATTAAATCATAATAATTAATCTTCTCCTTCTAAATATCCGTGATAATCAATTCTCTTTCATGACTTGGATCCCAAACTACTTGAATAAGACTCAACACCAATTAAAAAAAATGTAGCTTTGGAAAAAAAAATTTTAAAAGAACTTTGATCATTTCATTATGTGATTCATAATTCCATATATCAATAAATCATATATGAAGGGTGCCTAAAATTCCTCAACGACCAAAACAAACATATCAGATGACTTCAGTTGCAGAGTCACATTGGACGTCCGGTTTTTCCATGGGAGCGATGATAGCATCGCGAACCTTGACACCGGAGCTATAGAAGATGTTGAGGCACTTCTTCTAGCTATCCATACAAGCAAGGGCGGCGGTCTTGGCGCTGCCCATGTCCCCGCCCTGGAAGAGGGTGTGGGATCGTTTGAGCGACAAAGGCCTCCGTGAACTTGGGCATCCTCTAGCTGCCCTGCGCATGAGGCAAATGCCGTGTTGTGCGCTTTCACGGCTGAGTCGACGGAGCAGGCGAGCAATGTCCCAACGAGGCCCTTCTTTTCCGATGTCCCACCCTTCGGGTTGGTGTTGAGGCACTCACTACATTAGTTGAGAGGGCTGGCATAGGGCCAGATGTAGTTGTAGGTGTTGGGCCCTTGTTCACTTGTAGAGCCGAGAGAAGCCCTACTAGTTATTTGCCTTTCTGAGAGCAGACACATGCAGAGGCTCTCCTCAATCAGGCAAACCAACCATAGATGAGGCATCGATACAACACTTGCCCCCAAGAATTCCATGCCTAGGATAATTCAAAAATTATCCATAGGAATGACCATGAAGTTGATCTCAGACAGTGATGCCCACATCCTTTGCCACTCTAGCAACCTGTCGAGCTTCCGAGTTTACAGTTTTTATATGGCTTTGTGCCCTTTGCTGTCTTTATACTTAGTTTCTTGCCTCAACTGTAGACATAAAATTATGTGTTGCACATGTGTTTACCATAATATGAGTTTGAATACCATTATATTAGGCCTTTCAATGGGGAGGATTCCTTACCATCTATTTGCATAGTGCATTCAACCCATCCTTGGCTAGTCTTCAACTTCGATGACCTCTTTTCCTTTTACCTTTTGTTCTGCATACTTGGCAAACATGACATTTATGGATCCTTTGATTAGACAATCAATAGCTTTGTCTAGACCATTACACAAAAGCACCCATACTTGGGTTTCTAACTTGAGGAGCCTCATCAGTTGGAACTTGATTCCTTGGGAGTTGGTTTTGTCTTCTTCTTTGACGTGTGAGGTGCGAGAATTGATGGCACCCCACTCATTTCCTGTCTGTTGAAGACATCTCAACAATCAGCCTCTAATACCAATTGTCACGGGGGTTGACCGGCTCCGGTCGAAACATGACTTGCAGCACCCTTTCCCTCTGGAACTAGGCCAGCCTTCCCATTGGATTGGCACAATAGGCCACTCCTTGACGTTGATCACAATCAGCACACATAAGCCTGACAATAGTGCAGCGGAATAACAGGCATCCAACATAGTGATTCACATATCTAGTTTATTTCTCGTGCATCTAACCGCTCTTGGCATCCACAATGCACACTCGAGTGCAAGGCTACCTTAGCGAAACACCATTATTCAAAAGTCCTACAGAACCTACCTCGCAAGGCACAAGTATAGCATGGTAGTGCACCTTTTCACTACATGGCCCGATAATGACCCCTTCCATTACAACCATGAATCTCATGTGCCTCTACAACACAAAGAACCAACAAGTGTCACTTAGTTTCCCAACATCCATCTCGATCTGACATGGGCAAACTTCATTTATTTCAATTGGCTAACAAGAGTCCATGAATTTGCTAGAGCGTGGTGTGGTCTTTGCCCAACCAACTTTCCAATAGGAAATACACATATGCTTGGCAAGCCATAAAGCATAGCGGTCAACCTTCTAGGTATCATGGGCATAACTCCAACCACTAAATTCTTGGCCAGTGTTATCCACCAACACCGCTTGTACTTGACGCCAAGCAAGCACGAGTAACTATGAAGGCCCCACTCATGGTCCACATCATGTTTGGAACCCACTTAATGAGTAGGGAGTAGGCGCCTTCCGACACCACCTATTGTGAGACCACCCCCTCCCTCCCTATATAGTGGAGGAAACTTGCTACTTCTTTGTTGTGGTAGCCAAACTCACTCTACTAGTGTAAAATGCCGCATCTCCTTGCTTCCACGAACACGTGTGCTTCTTCTCCGTCAAGAAATTCTTTCGTCCATTTTTTGGGTGACAGATATGTGCTTCTACGAACACACTCTAATACCACTTGTTGGGATTAACCAAACACTTAAATCCTCATTTCAATACATAATTGATGAGAAATACCAATCAAAATAGACAACCCTAATTTTATGTAAAAAACTCCAAATTCGAGGAAAAACTACAGGGCAGATGGCAATTTCTATACAATTGGTATTAATCACAAATAAAGAGAATAAAAGAAAGATGTCACTGATTAAGAACTTGGCGAAACTACCATTGATGATTTTAAACGAGTCTCAACAAGATCTTCACCTTTCTGCAATCCACACAATTTTCTCCTTCTCCCCTTTTCGCCCTTTTTCTCTATGATCCTCATTGTCTTTATTTTTCAAGTCATTCTTGAGTTTCTAACAATCCTTTTTTATATGACTTGTCTTGTCATAATAATAACACTTCAAGTTCTTGTTACAATAATAACACTTCAAGTTCTTGTTACAATAATAACACTTCAAGTTCTTCTTGAATTTAGACCTTCCTCGACTCTTGTTCCTTCTGTTTATATCCCTATTTCTTGATTTACCTCTTGCTTCTTTTGACACTAACGCATGAGACCTTGAAGTTGGTAGAGTTTTTCTTCTCACCTCATTCAGTAAATTTCTTGTTACCATGTCTATTGTGAGTTTTCCATCTGGAGCAGCATTGCTTAAAGAGATCACCAATGTTTCTCAGCTCTCTGACAATGTGTTGAAGAGCATAATAGATTGTCATTCCTCATCTAAAGTCATCTTCATCTTTGCAAGTTGAGTAATAATACTTTTCATCCTATTGAGATGCTCACTTATGTCACTTCCATTCTTATACCCCAAGTTCATAATTTCCTTATCAAAAGGGTCTTGTTACCGGCAGTATTCTTGTCATAAACTTCTTGGAGTTTATCCCATATAGTTTTTGAGGATGTCAATTGAGAAACATGATGAAACACAACTTCATCTACCCATTGTCTCAAACAGATCATAGCCTTCATATCTAACTTATTTTAGTCTTTATTAGTCACCTCTGTCAATTTATGACTAGTGATAGGTTCATACAAATCTGTGGAATATAGATGATCAATCATTTTTCCTTTCCAATAGTACAAGCCATTCAGCCCTTTAAGAGATATCATCTTAACGTGCTTCTCATCAACCATCTTGTTGAAATATAAATCACAAACACACCAACTAGATTCTTAGAAATTTTGTCGAACACCTAGCGGGCAAAAAATATCCACAATCCAAAATTAGCTACAACCAAACAACCTGGCTCTAATACCACTGTTAGGCCTTATGAGCCCCTAAAAAGATTTGCAATAAGTGTTACATGTCTCTCTTATTCAAAAAACTAGCTCAATGAATAAAGCTTTCCTATTAGCCTATAAACAAGTCACTAATTACCCCCGAAATTGATGGGATTAACCTAACAGTTTTCTCCCTCACACATCGTACCTCCCAAATCCACCCAAATCATCTCCCCTGCACTGCATGTTAGGTCCACATGTTATATTAAACTTTCAAGAGACTCCAATTCAGGCTGGCCCCTCACCACATGCTAGGTCCACATGTTATAATGAAGTTTCAGGAGACTCTAATTCGAGTTGGTTGACATACCATGAGGCAAACCAAACCAACCAGGCTCTGATACTACTGTTGGGCCTTATGGGCCTCCAAAAAGAGATTTATAACAGGTGTCATGAGCCTTTTTAATCCAAAAGCTAGCTCAAGGAATAAGGTTTTTTCATTAACAGATGTACAAATCACCAGTTACCCCCCAAAACTAATGTGGGATTAACCCAACAGTAAGAGCATGTGTAGTCAAGTCGATGGCATTGCTAGAAGCAAATGATAATGGCGATCTAACGGCAACAAAGAAGAGTATCATGATAAAGGAATGTAAGTTGGAAGCAGCCATGGCGTTGGCCTTATTGGGAGGATTGTGTTTTTTGACGAGCTTTGGGGAAGAATTTGGCCTTAAAAAGACAATGGGGTATATATATTAAGGAATTGAGCTTGTAGGTGCAATTTTTTTGCCAGAGATAGGATGGAGGAGCTGTATGGTTTCTATTGCAGTTATGGTAGTTTACAGCTGGGGAGGTGAAGGTTCCTCGCGCAAGTGGATGGATGAAAGGGCAAAGATTTATTGTAGCACTTGATACAATAAACTCGTTGTATTACTTATTTGATTACTTTATATCTCCTTAGTGAGGGGTATTTGAAAATTTCACTCTAATAATTAAGTTAAAATCTCTTTCAATTAAAAAAATTTAAACCAATCATGCAAGTAATATAGCGAGTTTGCTATTGCACTTGTTACAACAAATCCCTGGCTATAAATAAGATAGAAATAAGGGGGAAATAGTTTTTTATTTATGACCTTTTTTTCTTTTATTTCTTTCTTTTATACCTTTTTGCCCTTAATTAAATAGACCTCCTTCTTAATTGTTAATTTTAAAAAAATGCTTAATGTCCACTCAACTGAAAATTAAAATCACAATTTTTAAATCATGGTATTTTTAAATAAGGATGAATCTCATTCTATCACATAACCTAGCTGCTCACATTAAGTTGTGGATGTAAAAGATCTCTTAAGTGAATTCTAATTTTATCCATTGTTTTTAACTCCATTGTACAATATATAGTTGTACAAAATTTGGTCATGCAGATTAGAGATTGAACTTGTACTGTATGTGCAAGTATATACGGTCAAAACAAGTAATACAACGATAAATTTAACTATCATCCCATAGAGAGATGAATTTTCTTAAATTAATTTAAACAAATGAAATTAAGAACAAAACAAAAATAATCAACTTAACTAAATCTAAGTAATAACTTTAAGTTAAAGAAAGAGGATAAAACTCGTTTTAGAGTCAAATTTCACTTAAAATAAATTTAATATTCATCACATCTTACTCTTATCTTTTATTTTCTTAGATTGTTGATCGAGGATAATTATATAAAATAGTGGCTCCTGCTCCTTTATGCTTCTATTATTTTGCTTCAATTTTTACCCCTCGACAATAATTAATTAAACAAAATAATGTATAAAGATTTGCCTTACAATCGAATAAGGTGTTGTTTATCTCCCGACCACAACGACAAACAAGTCAAAAGACTTGTCATATGATAAATTATAAATGACTAATATAACTAATTTCTCCCAAAATCTAATTAAACCTTATGATCTAAGAAATAAATGATCAATCTACTCTTAGCATTAATGATAATTCAAAGAACATGATAATTCAAACAATCTGATTGAATAAAAGAGTAAGAGGTTAAAATGAATTTAATTCAAGCATGTTAAGTTCCATTTTCTTTAGAATGAAATAAAAGATTACTCCATAATAAATATAGAAAACAAGATAAAGAAGAAACTAGTTTTTATTATGAAAGGAAAATAATTATAAAAACTAAAACTATTTCTTTTACTAAACTCCTAACCCAAGAGTTGAAATATATCAAACAACAAATGACCACCCTTTTATATAAAAGATGAGATGACCATTAGATACATGAATTGAATGAGGGTGTTCACAAATCAACGTAGTCTAATTAATTATGATGTCCATTTAAATTTCCAACTCCTCAACATAGTCAAATGCAGCCAAAATAATGTACATTCATCTTCATCGAACGTTGTCAACACTATAAATTGTAGCCATTAGGTAACTATGACCTTTCAATTCCAAAGTTTAATTTGTTTCATCTTTTTTCGCATTAAAACTCTAAAATTAAGCATATCTCATAAAATATTAATTAACTAGAATAAAACGAGAAATATCACCTAATTAATAATATTTATATCCGAAAAGTACAAAATTACATTAAATACATGGGTAAATATTATATAATTTAAACACTTAAAAGTTACTTGGTTAGATATTTGCTTAAGAAAAATAAAGCTAATTAAAACTTAGTATGAGCCAATTTATAATCTGGCAATTTGAGCCAATCTGTCTACCTATGAGATTAATTTAAAGAGGGACCATAATGAACATTTTTTCTAACATATTAAGAGGGTATGGTTATTGGTTGACTAATTATTCATAGCTGCTTAATTCATTATTTATGATAATTTCTAATTTTTAACTGGCGTAGGTCATTTACCTAATGAGATGTTGATAAAAATTGTTGAAGAGAATTCGTTTAGAACGTGAATATCTTGCATTTTGTAGATATACATTAACGATTTCATTGACTCCAAGGCATTCATTGGCAATAGAAGAATCTCTAAAAATGACAATTTTTCAAAATTTTTTGCAAATTTTGCCATTTTTAAAGAACGGCGACATCCACTAATATCTTCTTGCCGAGACGAGGAAGTTTATTTCCACAATTCCAAGTGCTTTGAAAAGTTAAATCAAGATTTGATGATGGCTATTTAAGATTTGTCTTATGGTTTTAAATATCATATCATATCATCTGGTTGTACTCAATGTACAATATATGTCATTAAATCCGATAGGGTTTAAGTTTTTGTATCACCTTAATCAATACCTAGTTTTTTAATATGAAACTCTCATAAAATCTTTTTTTAAATTTTGATATTTTAACTGGTATTTAATAAAACATTGATGATAAAATATCATTTTAACATTTGATGAAATATTTTTTTGTAATTTTACAATATAATTTAACCTGGTTATACCCGATTGAACTAAATATTCCTCATTATCACTTAAAAGTTCACTGTGGTCACCAGCACAATATTTAAAACTATGATCCGCCTAGTAGCCAATGGTTCTTTTTATCTGGTTCTAAGTATGGGAAATATTACAATTGGAAACAAATGAGCTATGGTAAATGAGACCTAACTGATCTCGCTGCCACCAATCAAAATCAATTTTAAGGATTCTTTACGATTTTTCAAAATTCAGGATTTTTTGGAAAAAGTGATCAGTAGCAAAGAGATCACCAACAGATCTCATCCACCGTAGGAAGATTTGTTTCCATTCCAACGGGGCATCCCCATAAAGTGCACTTGATTATACTTTCAAACAGTACTAGATCTCATCTGTAATTATTGAACTTCAACATCAGAAATTTCAATATAACCAAGGGGAAAGAACGAAGATAAGTTTCTACAGATAATAAACATAGGTTGATGTAGCATACATGCAAGCAAAGGTGCAGAAGAATGGCGTGCTTCAACAAATTTAAGCATGGCTTTCACCGACCTTTCTTCTGAATCCAACTAAATTGCAAAATATACAACATATAATTTCACTGAAATGAGAACCTGGTATGAGGTAACCATACATAAGTATCTTGCTCACATTTCAGCTCTATAGGACATCATGGACGCAAGTTTTTCACCCAAGTATCATTATACATGGATGCGAATGTTGGCATTGCCACTGACATTGTGTGTACTATAGCAACTTGCCTTTATTTGCCGCAAAAACATTTGTCCCTCGTATTGCTATACCAAAACCATGCCCAGTGCTCTCTGCTCCAATGATTGGCATCCCCCACTGTTCTTCACAAATTAAGGGTGACCGGCCATTTACCACACTCCTGCATTGAAATACAGTGATACGAAATTAATAACATGTAAAGGCGTTGAAATATGGCATCAGGAAATTAAGAACATGTCAAGTAATAGTTGAGAAGATCTTACAGGTGTATGCTCAACGAACATGACATTTCTTTGGTGACTGTGGAGTAGAACCAGCAGCTCTTCTTCTCACAAGGGTTTCTTTCATGCAAGATGATTGTGTCTATGAACCTCAACAACACTTTATCATAACACGAGTTCTCAACTGACTCTTCACGGCCATAGTCTTTTGCCAAAATTAGGGTACAAACATATTCATTGTCCCAGTCTGAGCATTAAGTACGAGAAATATAAGACACCACCAAAAGTTTCATCTAATCAGTGTCCAACAAAATGCTATTTATTAATGTATCACGTGAACAATCTTTTCCTTCTAATGTCTTTTCTCCAAGAACAGCCCAACAATCTTCATTAAGTATAGAAATCTTTACTATAAGATAGTTTTTGAAAGATCCTCATGATCTCATCCACGATTTCAGGTTCACCATGCCCATCAAACAAGATCAGGAATGTAGACTTATCTGGCGAACACCCCTTTTCCAACATTTCCTCCAAAATCATCAAACTCTCCTTGACATTCCCCTTCTTATGGAATCCATCCATCAACACGTTATAAGTGAAGATATTTGGAACACAACCCTTCTCCACCATATCATCCCACAATCTCCCAGCCTCTTGCAGTTCACCATTCTCACACATCCCTGAAATAAGAGCATTATAGGTCAAAAGATTTGGTAAAGATCCCTTCTCAAACATATCAAACACCTTCCTGGCTTCCAATACCTTCCCCTTCTTACACAGCCAATAGATAAGTGTGCTTGAGATTGCATTATCAGGAGTATAACTCATATCTAGAAGTTTTCTCCATAATTCGCATGCCTCTTCCACCTTTCCCTCCTCACACAACAGATCAATTATGCAACAAGCAAGGGTTGACCTGGGAATGAACTTATTTTCTAGCATATCAGTTAGCAAATTTAATGCCTCCCCAGATTTCTTCGCTTTGCAGTAGGCTTCAATACCCACACTATATGCGACATCGTTGGGCTTAACACCCATGTTCTCCATCTCATCCATGATCCTCACTGCATCAATTAGCCTTCCTTGCTTCAAGTATCCATTCATCAAAACAGTATATGTAGTTGCATCTGGGACCCATCCCTTGTCCAAAATTTCATCAAGCACCTGCCTTGCACCTACTAGATCACCATGTTGACAAAGACCACCAAGAATTGTAGTGTAGCTAACCACATTGGGCACTAGCCCCAAGCTTGGCATTTCTTCAAGCACCTCGAAGGCAGCCTTCATATCACCCTTTTTGCATAGGCCCTTTATCAAGATGTTAAAAGAGAACACATTGGGCAAGATTTCAAATCTTCTCTGGCAGTTTTTGAACATCATGTGAACAGTGTCGAATTCTTTGTTCTGTATCAAAGCATTGAGAAGAGTGTTGAACGACCTCACCGAAGTCTGCAAACCAAAGTCTTTAATCCTAAGGAAAGTCTGCATGGCCGCCTTAGGTTTTCCAGCAAAGCCATAATTCCTGATGGTGGTGATGAAAATGTTTTCACCACACTTAATCCCGCTGTGATGGAGGTTCATAAGGAGGTCCTCAAGGGGCTTGAAGATACGGGCACGAGCCAGCTTCTCAGCCATGGCAAGATAGGTGTTGTAGTTATGGGTGAAGCCTGGATGAAAACGCCCAGCATGATGAAATATTTGGAGGGCTAGGTCAAGGTTCTGCTGGCAAATTATCATTTTGACAAGGCGACGGTGGGAGAGGCGGACTGGCCAGGGCTTGATGGGAGGCGTCACAGCATATGACTTGAGAAACTCCTCAGTTGACTGTGCGGGAGGGATGGACTGGTGATAGTGGTGGTGGGAGGGGTTGAGAAGAGGTTCACCTACGGATGCAAAGCCACGGCTGTTGCGACATTGCATGAAGGAGAAGGTCCGGAAGATATATATCATGTTTTTTATTTTTTCCCTTCAAGCTGCCTTCTCAAGAGGCTCCAAACTGCAGAATCTCCTGCATATCTTAAGGATAATCAGTCAGTTGCTGGAAGTTCTTAGAAATATTCATTTTCTGCATTTTAGCTTTATAAGCAATATTTCAATTGAGAATCTTAGTTGTATCCCCATTTTGATGGTTTGGTGAAAAAGAGCTTATGAATGGATTTGTAAATATTGATCAATAAGAACGGGACAGTGGACTTGATAAAAACAATGGAAAATTCCAACACAAGATCCTCAACCAGTTAATAGACAAGAAATGACCGACAGTAAATTTACCACATTTGAATAGGAACTTGATATGGTACAGCTTGGCATGTGACAGGACAAGAGAGATGAGAAGTGGCCACCACACCCGATTTGTAGCAGGTATGCCTCATGATTGGTTGAACCAGGCAATTCAGTAAAATATTGATTTTTCTTTTTATAACCTATGAAAAAATTCACCATATAAATAACCTAATCTCAATAACCCTGAAACTTGAAGCACAATTTTTGTGCACTCGTGTTTAATATTACTAAAGAAGTGGATAGTAAGAAACATATAAGAAAATGACTAAATGGATTTAGAAGGATAGAATTCAGTGTTAAAGTATGCAAAAACAGTCCAACCTAAACATTTTTTTAAAAAAACAAAAAGTAGAAAGGAAAAGACCAATTTCTGAGACATTGGACACATTGAACAGGTAAAAGATTTCAACATTTTGGAACCATAATATGCTAGGGGTGAAGACATTGACAGCAAAGGAGATGGAAGGGAATGGTGGTGGAAGTGGCCATAGAGCAACAATGAATTGCCCAAGGCATTACTCAAGGCTGACAATGTTAACAAGGGCAAACCATAATGGCATATATTGAAATCAGCCTTTGTATTGGCTGAAAGGGAAAACACATTATTGGACTGAATCAACTGATTCATGCCAACAGTTAGTTCATTTTAAACCAATTGTCAAACCTTAAGAAACATACCATTTGTTAAATAAGCTTTACCTGTCTGATAGTGGAAAAACTGATAAATCGTGCAATCTGACAAAAATAAGTCCTTAACTAATAACAGAAGTCACGACAAGTCATAAGAAAACATGTCAATATTAACTAAACAAGCAGGAAAAAAAAAAAGGTGCGCGCACACACACACACGCACATCAGAAAAGTAGATGTTTGAAAGGGCCTGACGCTATCTACACAGCTAACTTAAAAATAATTTTTTTTAAAAAAAAACTATATACACAGTGAAAAAGGCTTCTGTAATTTCAACAACAAACGCTCTCCACCAAGAATACACCTTTATCACCGAATTGCATTTAAGAATTGCAAACAACCACCTAGAACAAGCATCTCCTATTAAGAAATTATTAGTCTTATCAGTATCTGAACCTGTAGCCGTGAAAATCATGCCAACTCAGATGGAAGATAAAAAAATGAACAAACAATAAAAAAACCTATACACATTTTCACATGTTATATAGTATTGAACATCACAAACATGCATAGTGAAGTGATTGATAATAATTTCACAAGACTTAATGCTAAAGAACATAATTAAGTAATTTGGTAACAATTTCAAACTACCAATTTGTATTTTGTTAAAAAAACGACCAGTAAGCACCTTTGCTTGCTCGTACCTCGCTCAATCAATCCAGCACCATTATTCCAAGCAGGGAGAGCCCCCGACTAATCGTTCAACACCTTCCTCTCTACCTGCTGTCGAAGCAACGGCCGGCCTGAGCTCATCCGCCGACCGTGGGAGGCGCCTGCGGCGGCTGCTCCGTTTCGTCACCGGCTCGAAGCATATAGGGTTGGTTTGTTCACGTCATCGGCTCGAGTCGAGGATTTTCTACCAAAAACGATTTTAAATATTTTTTATTATTATATTTTTCAAAAGATTTATTATTATTATTATTATTATTATTATATTTTTATTGGTTAATTGTAAAAATATATACTAATATATACCTGTATATAGCTAGCCAAAGACCTTCACGATGCGCGGGATAATTTACAACTTATTAATAATATATATTATAAATATATAAAATTAATTTTAAAATTATTACTATATTATTTTTAAATAAAAATAATGACTATTTATTTAGTTTTTTAAAACAATATATTTGTATACAACTATTAAAAATATTAAAATTAATTTTAATTTTGATAAGTAAAAAACTTTAATAACTAAATAGAATTTATTTTTGAAAAGATTTTTAATCCGAATAAGACATGAAATAAAAACATGATAAGTAATAAAATATATTATCTTATTTAAATTCCTATTATAAATCTAATTTTTTAACTCACATATGAAAAAAAATAGTAAACAATATTTTGTATCTCACATACTTGGTCAAAAAAATGAGCACGACAAGAAATCAAATAAAAATTAATTAATTTTATTTAAATACCATGTATCTATTTCATTATATTTATATTATTTCATATTTTTATTTAATTGTACTCAATATAATAGAATTAATTTTATTTTCTGATTTGGCATTGCCCCATCATCTATTAACCGATTATAAACTTGTCAAATCATAATTTAAAGATGATTGTCTTAGTTTTAATGGGATTGTAGTCTTTTTTTAAGGAAAAAATAATTAATGAGTTGACTTAGCCTGAAGGGATTAAATAAAGAGTTAACTTGAAAATGATTTGATACTTACTATTTACTATCTTCACAAATAAATCAAAGAAATTGTCAGTTACAAGTTACAACAATAGTTGAAAGAATTAGTTGATTCCAAGTAGAATCGGCCGATTTAAATAGGATCAGATAGATTCCGATTCAAAAAGCTATCAAAATTGGTTTGTGGATCATCCTGTTGTACTTTATTAGATTTCATATCAAATCATCGAGCAAATAAAATAAAATAGCGGAAGCGTACCTGAAGCCATAAAGAGAAACTAAAGTCTGAATACAGGAAGAGTTTTCAAAACCTGAATTCTCAGTTATGGATCTTCCAAATTCAAGACTAGTTTTCTAAACCAAAGTTCTGGACAATGAGATACCAGAAAGAAAAGCATATATGAATTCAGGGACATAACCTCCTTATTTATAGTTTTAGTTCTATAAATTCAATTCCACCCATTACGAAAGAGAATTTATGAAAAGGTATCTACATATTAAATTCCACACTTTTCTCATGGAATTCCATACTTTAATTTATAGCTCATAACCCTTAACTTTAGTAGATCAATTTAATTTAGCCAACCTTATATAATAACATATGATACAATTCCTCATTCATATATATATTTATGTCCAATTTCTAACAATCTCCCACTTGGACTTAATATATACACAAAATAATTGTATAACTTTATGAGCTCAAAACATATGTCATTATACCAAAATAACAATCTCGTCCATTAATCAATATCAATATAGGATCAAGGCGATTTTCATCACATTGAGCGTAACTACACCTTCCATGGTCACATACACCAATATAATCAAATGACATATATCAAGTATGGATGTGTAGCATGAAAATTACATATAATTTGATCTGAACATGCCTATTTTCAACTGGTCCAACCTTATGAGATCACCAAAATACCAAAACAGAGTGAACCTTAAACCAAAATATTGCAGTTCAATACAAACTCCCACTAAAGTAACATATCATCAAATGATACAATGTCCATCTGAGCAACATGCTCATGAAAGACCTTGGGTAGTAATTCTTTAGTAGGCGGATCCGCAACCATAGAGTTTGTTCCAATATGTTCTATTGATACTTTACCACTCTGAACTCTTTCTTTCACAACAAGAAACTTGATCTCTATATGTTTTGATTTAGATGAGCTCCTGTTGTTATTTAAATATGACACTGCAGACTGATTGTTACAAAATATCTTAAGTGGTCTTTCAATATTATCAACAATACGCAGCCTTGTGACAAAATTCCACAACCATATTCCCTGATTGGATGCCTCATAACAAGCTATGAATTCGGCTGCCATAGTGGAAGAAGCTATGAGTGTCTGCTTAGCACTTTTCCAAGAAATAGCTCCGCCAGCTAGTAGATAGACATAGCTAGAAGTGGATCGACAACTATCTTGACATCCAGCAAAATCGGAATCAGAATATCCAATGATCTCTAGTTGATCTGATTTCCGATGTGTGAGCATGTAATGTTTTGTTTTCTGAAGATACCTCATGACCCTTTTGGCTGTTATCCAGTGATCCATCCCTGGATTACTTAGATATCTACCCAACATTCCAATAATATACGCAATATCTGGATGCGTACAAACTTGAGCATACATAAGACTTCCCACTACTGAAGCATAGGGAATCTTTTGCATTTCCTTTTCTTCTATATTATTTTTGGGGCATTGATTGAGACTGAATTTGTCTCTTTTAGAAACAGGGGTATCTCCTGGTTTACAATTTTGTATGCCAAATCTTTTAAGCACTTTTTCTTTATATGTCTTTTGTAATAAAAGATGCATTACCAAGATCTTTCATTTCAAATTTATTTGACAAAAGATTCTTGGTTTCATGCAAAAATCTATATTATTACTGGCAAGTAATATATCATCAACATTGTTTCATCAATGTCACCATTTAGAAAGGCAGTCTTTACATCCATCTGATGTAA
>JAURVB010002527.1:0-29395 GCA_033002965.1 Piper betle | reverse complement strand
ATAAATGCAAATATGAATTCAAACTAAAATTAAGAATCCTGATCTAATTATTAGAACAGTAAATTTAGAATATAGTCCTAGTGATATAAAAGAATTCAAAAACAAATCACAGAATTAATGGACCTATAATGAATAAGAAGATCGGTAAGTCCTCGTAGGTATGAAACCTTTATAGTAAGAAATCATGCTGAAATTACTAGAGGAAAAGAAGGTTAAAGGATAACACCTATGATGATACTTATAACTTACCTCATAAAGAGATTATTTTAAACTTAATACAACATATGAAAGTCTTTAGTAAGTTTGATCTAAAAAGTGGATATAATGAAATAAAAATGAAAGAAGATGATAGAAAAGGGACAACATTTACTTGCCCTGAAGGATTATTTGAATGGAATGTATTGTCTTTTGGGTTAAAAAATGCTCCAGCAATATTTCAAAGATTTATGGACTCTTTGTTTAAAAAATATGATTTTTGTCTAGTATACATAGATGATATACTTGTAGCATCAAATAACATAAAAGAACACTTAGAACATCTAGATAAAATATTCAAACAAGTAGAAGCTGCAGGAATTGTCGTATCTAAACAAAAAATAGAAATAGGAAAAACTTATATAAATTTCCTAGGATTGAAAATAGGAAATGGAATTGTAGAATTACAATCACATATAATATCAAAAGCTTTAGAATATCGTGACAAGATGGAAAATTAAAAACATTCGTATCAGAGCAATGTTTTAGATCTAGTTTTTCTTATCTATGATTTAAAAGTACTAACACACAATAATACTAATGAAAATAAGTACCAAGATTACAATAATGGTTATTATGGCAATAACCGTAATAATCATAAGTCTAAGTTACCTATAACAGTTTTCCTTAATCTTTTTATCAAACAGCTAGCTAAATCCACTTCTCTTATGACATTTTTCAATCGAACAATCACGCCTAAACGGCCACCTGCCTAAACGCCTAAGTCCTGAACTCAGCGTTCTTTTTGAGAACCCCAAATTTAGTTAAGTGTTCAATTATAGGATTAATTTAAATGTTATAAATATTTCAAACTTAGAAAATATTTCCTAGAATATATGCCAAATACAAGTATAATACCACAATATTATATTCAAACTCTTTTTGGATTTTTCATACAAACTTGACTCAAACACACATAAAATAAGAAACTTACAAGATATAGATCTTCACGATTATTGAAACCTTCCTTCAAGCTATTACCCAAAGACTTTCGACTTCATCCCTTGACGACTTGCTTACAAACATACACACTAAGTCCTTATATAGACATGGACTTCAAACTAGTTTAGAACACAACTTATATTTTCGATACATTCGTTATATAAAGATATTCGGACTTGAACTTTATTTTTTCTTTTATTTAAAGTAAAGTCCGCTGACGCTAGATGTCAAAATACTTTAACCACCTTATCCTTTGTTATATTCTTCAAAATTGATCTTGGTGGATGTCTCCTTGAATCATTGAGATTCTCTGCATTGTCTTCTTCAAGTTCTTCACTGGTTGTTACATTGTAATCTACCATGGGACATACCAATGGAAAAAAGAAATTGGGATTGTTTTCTATAATATCAAACTGCTGATTTTGCTTCCTTCACCTACAAAGGGGGTTCTCAATTTCCAGTTGCTTGGGGCCCAGATTTGCGGAGTTCTACCTTCTGTCATCAAGTTATTGTGATACCATGGAGGTTGGAACTTGTGAGATCCCTCAACTTAGTCCCACATCTAATACCTACTGGGAGAAGATCCTGTTTATAAGTGGGAATTGACTAGAGATCTTTAACTTCCGGGGTACCCATTTTAAAGAGATGACTTAGCCCGTTACGTTGCACTTTGGGCTGGATCGTTACAAATGGAATCAGAGCCGGCCTGGTTCCGTGTTAAATGGTGGGATGGACTAGGGACGTTGGCTAAGCTGCCGGTCACGGGCCAAAAAGGTCGTGGGCTGGGGTTAGCAACGGGCCAAGACTAGAAACGTTGGCTAGGCTGCCGGTCAAGGGCCAAAAAGGACGTGGGCTGGGGCTAGCAACGTGCCAATAATAGGCATTTCGGGGACGAAATTTCCTAAGGTGGGTGGATTGTGAGATCCCTCAACTTAGTCCCACATCTAATACCTACTGGGAGAAGATCCTATTTATAAGTGAGAATGGACTATAGATCTTTAACTTCCGGGGTACCCATTTTAAAGAAATGACTTAGCCCATTACGTTGCACTTTGGGCTGGGTCGTTACAAATGGTATCAGAGCCGACCGGGTTCCGTGTTAGAAAGTGGGCTGGATTAAGGATGTTGGCTAGGCTGCCGGTCACGGGCCAGAAAGGTCGTGGGCTGGGGCTAGCAACGGGCCAAGTATAGGCATTTCGGGACGAAATTTCCTAAGGTGGGTGGATTGTGAGATCCCTCAACTTAGTTCCACATCTAATACCTACTGGGTGAAGATCTTCTTTATAAGTGGGAATGGACTAGAGATCTTTAACTTCCGGGGTACCCATTTTAAAGATATGACTTAGCCCATTACGTTGCACTTTGGGCTGGGTCATTACAGGTGGTATCAGAGCCGACCTGGTTTTGTGTTAGATGGTGGGCTGGATTAGAAACGTTGGCTAGGCTGCCGGTCACGGGCCAGAAAGGTCGTGGGCTGGGGCTAGCAACGGGCCAAATATAGGCATTTCGGGGATGAAATTTCCTAAGGTGGGTGGATTGTGAGATCCCTCAACTTAGTCCCACATCTAATACCTACTGGGAGAAGATCCTGTTTATATGTGGGAATGGACTATAGATCTTTAATTTCTGGGGTACCCATTTTAAAGAAATTACTTAGCCCATTACGTTGCACTTTGGGCCGGGTCATTACAGGTGGTATCAGAGCCAACCTGGTTCCGTGTTAGATGGTGGGCTGGATTAGAAACGTTGGCTAGGCTGCAGGTCACGGGCCAGAAAGGTCGTGGGCTGGGGCTAGCAACGGGCCAAGAATAGGCATTTTGGGGACGAAATTTCCTAAGGTGGGTGGATTGTAAGATCCCTCATCTTAGTCCCACATCTAATACCTACCGGGAGAAGATCTGGTTTATAAGTGGGAATGGACTATAGATCTTTTACTTCCGGGGTACCTATTTTAAAGAAATGACTTAGCCCATTACGTTGCACTTTGGGCTGGGTCATTACAAATGGTATCAGAGCCGACCTGGTTCCGTGTTAGATGGTGGGATGGACTATGGACGTTGGCTAGGTTGCCGGTCACGGGCCAGAAAGGTCGTGAGCTGGGGTTAGCAACGGGCCAAGACTAGAAACGTTGGCTAGGCTACCGGTCAAAGGCCAGAAAGGATGTGGGTTGGGGCTAGCAACGGGCCAAGAATAGGCATTTCGAGGACGAAATTTCCTAAGGTGGGTGGATTGTGAGATCCCTCAACTTAGTCCCACATCTAATACCTACTGGGAGAAGATCCTGTTTATAAGTGGGAATGGACTAGTGATCTTTAACTTCCGGGGTACCCATTTGAAAGAGATGACGTAGCCCGTTACGTTGCACTTTGGGCTGGGTCGTTACAAATGGTATTAGAGCTGACCTGGTTCCGTGTTAAATGGTGGGATGGACTAGGGACATTGGCTAGGCTGCCGGCACAGGCCCAAAAAGGTCATGGGTTGGGGTTAGCAACGGGCGAACACTAGATATGTTGGCTAGGCTGCCGGTCACGGGCCAAAAAGGACGTGGGCTGGGGCTTGCAACGTGCCAATAATAGGCATTTCGGGGACGAAATTTCCTAAGGTGGGTGGATTGTGAGATCCCTCAACTTAGTCCCACATCTAATACCTACTGGGAGAAGATCCTGTTTATAAGTGAGAATGGACTATAGATCTTTAACTTCTGGGGTACCCATTTTAAAGAAATGACTTAGCCCATTACGTTGCACTTTGGGCTGGGTCGTTACAAATGGTATCAGAGCCGACCTGGTTCCGTGTTAGAAGGTGGGCTGGATTAAGGACGTTGGCTAGGCTGCCGGTCACGGGCCAGAAAGGTCGTGGGCTGGGGCTAGCAACGGGCCAAGTATAGGCATTTCGGGGATGAAATTTCCTAAGGTGGGTGGATTGTGAGATCCCTCAACTTAGTTCCACATATAATACCTACTGGGTGAAGATCTTGTTTATAAGTGGGAATGGACTAGAGATCTTTAACTTCCGGGGTACCCATTTTAAAGAAATGACTTAGCCCATTACGTTGCACTTTGGGCTGGGTCGTTACAGAACTTTCTCGTTTTTAGTTTCTATGAATAAAAAAAAATCTATGTTATTTATAAACTGAATATTAGATGGAGGAGTTGTATCATGTCTTGCCACTTGTAAAGGAACTAGGAAAATCTCATGATTAGCAGGCTCTTTAGTTAATCCATGACTTTCAGGGGGAATGAAGTAAAATTGAGCTTGTACTGATATAGACACATTAATATTTCCAATTAATATATGAACTTTTTCACCAAATAAATATGTGTCTTCAGGCTTATGAAAGAAGATGTAGTCAATCATTTCATAATCATATAGCTCCATCAATTGTTGCCTTGGTAACAAACAGTGAGCCGTATCTATTTGGGCCTTCAGAAAACTTGCTAGTCTTTACTTTTAATAGAAATATTCTTGTGTAACTATTATCCATTGTACCATTGGTTGATGTGGCAAGATAACAAGAAGTTTTGGAGCTCGATCATCTTCTCATAAATGATTTCTTAGCCTTTTCAGCAATAATTATTTTGACCTTAGTGCATGCGTCAAATAATGACCGTAGCATGATGCATGTGAACGAGGGCATTTTCAATCTTACTCAAAGACATTCAAAGCTTCTATTTACACTTGGGATTATCTTTTTCTTGAACCTTTCAATTTTGAAGTTGCTGTCCAAAAGTTGAATTGCAATTTGGTCCAATTCTTCTTGCTTTGCTTTCAGTTGAGCTCTTACTTCAGATATCTCATCTTCTTTATCTTATAGTTTTTCAAAAGCTTTTTGTTAGTTTCTTTCACCTTAGTTGATTCTTCTTCTTGTATCTAAGATTCAAGTACTTGATTGTCTTGCATTAGAGAAGTCATAGCACTTTCTTCTATTGCATAGTCATGACCAATTGTCTTCCTTGCATGTTTGATTGTTTCTTCTAATGTGTAAAATCCTTTGTATAATGGCTAGTCATATCCTTCTGTTGTTCTTTTAACTGAGGCCCAGTGTACAAACACTCCTATATGGACACCTTGGCTAACCACATAATAATTGAAATTTATTGATAGTGGTTTTTTTGGATGGATACCAAATACTTACTCAACGCTAGTAAGTCTTTATTTTTATGAGTCTGAGTTTTGCTATTCCACAAGTTATCTAATAAAACATGCTGACTCTCATCTAGGTATAGATTTGGAGAAACATTGAAAGTATTATGGTTAAAAGAAAATAGCTGGTGTGGTCCAAAATTAAAAAGTTTGACTGGTGGACATAGGTGTGCAGCTTTTGGTTCTTTCAAACTCTCGCTCTATACTCTTTGGCAGTCATTCTAGATTTTGATTTTTTCAATACACTCGCAAGAGTCTTTTAAATTTCAGATGAGGATGCCATTGAGTACCTGTAAATATTTGTTAGATTACCATCTCCATTCTCATTGGTGGACATTCTATTCCTGAGGGATTATGACATCTATACGTCTTAAGCTTCCTCACACCAAGAGAGGTGCAGACTAGACAAATATTATTGTATACAATGCATGTCTAGACTTGTAGTATTAATGGGTACTAAAGGTGATTGCCTGAGAATACTCAGCTTTTTTCCTTTGGGCCAGGAGTTATATAGAGGTATGAAAGGGATTAGGATATGCACTTTTCCCGAGAGTAGGACTAGTTATTGCCGAGAGAGGCACAACACTAGTTCAGTTTTATATGTTGTCTGGTCTGCAACTTGACGTCTCCTCAATAGATGCCCTTTGAGTGTTCCCATGGAGTTTTCCTCAATTAGTTTTTCCTTCATCATGGAAGTCAGATTCCACTTGCTAGTTTGTATTAGCTACTTTTTAGGCCAATGACACTCATTGTTACAGTTTTTCCCATTATATATATATATATATATATATATATATATATATATATATATATATGTCTTGTGTTCCTATGTGTTAGGTTCGCTTTGGTAGAAGGACAGATAGTTACTACATGCACTTGTACTCAGAGCATCGTTGTTTCTCTTGTGATTTAATCTATGTTTGATGCATGCTTATATGTATTTATTTGATGTATTGTTGTGTATGCCTTCAGTCGCTTATGTATCAGCAAATTGGACATGGAATTAGGTCTCTCGATGAGACATTCAAACTCAATTCAACTGTTATTTTAATGTGTTTACTCCCTTATTGTATCTATTTATATTTTGGTTCTTGTTGCATGTTGAGTGTTCAAATGACATGCCATTTCACATAGTTTCTTATTTGGTTGTTGCATACATCCATTCATTCTTTCATGTTGTGTGTTGGCTGTGTATTTAGTGGTATCTTCCTTTCTCAAAATGCCATGAAGGTTGTTTCTTGTTCTAGCCTTGCAAATTAATCAATTTAGACTTAGCTCAACTCAATTGTAACAGTTTTGATCCGGTTCTTTGGTGAAGTAGATTCAGGATGTTACGACTAATAATGATTGAGAAGTGTATACATGACTTCTTGTATCAACTTCCCCTGGTGTGGATCTACTTGTTGTTAATAGATCAATAAATGTATTATTCCGATAAATAAATCTTCGTAGGAGTTCATTAATATCTGAACTCATTGGCTTACCTCCATCTATCTGAATGATTGGTGTCCAGGATGAAGAACTGGTGATAGGGACAAAACCATATGTTCTAGTTCTACATTTGTTCAAATAAACTATTTAGCTAATTCTATGTGTCTAACCAGCCAACGTAAAAATAAGATCCAAATAATCCTAGTAAGTTCTGTAGTATATATATTTTATTAAATTCCTACTCATATTAGTGTATCAAAATTGTCCTCATTTTCATATTTTATTTTTATCAAGTTCTTATATATCCATCCCTATAATAGTGAGTATAAAAGTCTAAGTACGAGTAAGAACCTATAAAGTGTGATGACAATGAATTATTTCTAATTAGATACAATTCCAAATAAAGCTACACGAACTATGTGATGATGCCATTCTTAAGAATTAGTACTAGGAGATTTTGTGCGACTTTAAGAGAACTAATCGTTTTCTGGCAACGAAGTCATAGTACGGAGGGTCTTGGCTAGAACTCGTTGAAAACGAAGAGGGAAGTTTGACCATATAAGGCTAGAAAGTTCATAGCTTTTTGTTACTCACAACTCTGACAGGCAGGTTCAGGTGCTTTTCCTGTGATAGTGGCCTTATCCAGTGGTGGTTGTCGGGGGCTGTGAGAGAAATCAAGAGGTGGTGCTTTGGAGGCTAAAGACAGCTTAGGTCAGCCAGACGTAAGACCCAATGTCTGTTCTTCTTCTGTACCTTACTACTTTAGTGGAAATTCTTTGAGTAATTTCCCGGCAACAATGGGCTCTTTTGGCAAGATTTATTGGCCTGAGTTTGTTGTTGGCATTGAGAGGGATATGAGAGGAGTGCACTGGTGGTGGTTGCTTGGCCAGAGGCAGTCGAGGCTGATCAGACGGAGACCGGAAAGATGGGTACTTGTAGCTTTTCCAGCCTGGGACGTATTCAGGGTTTTCTAGTGATGGTAAGACTCGTCGGCTGTGGTTCTCTGTCATGTTGTCAAGGGCACTAAGTGCCCAACTACGGGGTTCCTCCCCATTCTTCTTCCTTCTTTCCTGCTTATTGTTTTTTCCTTTTCCTTCTTGTTGCAACAACACAAGCAACCCACCGCCCCTCCCCCAACATGTCTCCTCCAGCAATCTTGCAACCAACGTGGGTTGGGTATGGATGGTGCAAACCACATGGTACAATGGGGCCATTTGGAGTGAATGTCAACTGCATACATGGGTCGAACTAGGGCATAATATTTCAAATGTACACTTGGTTGAACATTTTAAAGTCAATGCATAACCTCATATTACTGTCCAACCTGACAAAGAGGACAAGAATACCCCAAGGTAAGACTCTTAACCTGATGAATCTATGCTCTAACAACCCCTTTAGCTGGGTCTTGAGCTTCCCAAGCTCAAGTGGTGCCATCCAATGCGGTGCCCTAGAGATAGGCAAAGCACTAGGTGCCAAGTCTATGGAAAACTCCACCTCCCTAGCTAGCAGTAATCTGGGCACCTCATCTAGAAATACGTTGACAAACTTCTTGACCACAAGAATCTTTGCCAACTCTGAATCTGACTGTTGGCAAGGAACACCTCACAACTTCAATTAATCAATCGCTGGCTAGTTGGTACAAAATCAAATAGTTGCCTCTCCCTTAATAAGTAATCTTCACATTATGCTTCACATGAAGTTGTACCTTATTCTTGCAATCAACCAATGTTCTTCATTTAGTCATCCAATCCATGCCAAATATAACATCAACAAGATGCACTACTGGATAACAATAACAACACCCCTCACACACACTTTGGAGTTGACAGAATCAAATCATAGCCTTGATCCTCTACAGTCACACTGATCATATTGACAAACATCTTGGCTATGAACATATATATGCTACAAAAATCTCACAATGCAATAACATGAGCTGGATGGATAAGTAGAGTACGTGTGATCACTGCGGTGTCCTGGACTGCTGCCTCGGATATGGCCACATAAATCCTGCCTTGCTGCTCTAGTCTCACAACCTGAGCCTCTCCACTTGCCTACCTCATATCCTGTTCCAACACCTATGTGACATCAACTGCAATTAACCCGACCTACCTCTCCTGGCCTTAACATTGACCCCTCTGGCCCTATTGGCCATGTTGTCCCTATTGTGCCCGTGGCTACTGGCCACCTCTCGTTGCTGCCACTCAGGCTGGGATGGAGGTGATGGAGTGTCCGCTGTTGTAAAATCTGAGCCTTTCAGCTCATGATTTACATGCTAGTTTGGTTTAGTTTGTTAGCTCATTGCTCGTGTGGTTGGTTTGGATTGGTTCGATGGCTTGGAGATTACATTTCAGCCAGATGGTTGGTTTTGGCAAGATGTCCTAGCATGGAGAGCATGCATGTTTCTGTTGTGGTGTAGGGCTAGTTTATGGCCATTCAAGCATTAGAGATTGTGTTTTGATGTTTTAGGTAAGTTAGAGCATGTATTTGGAATCGAAATAATCTAGTTATCTTTTTTATGTAGTCTTTGGATTTGCATGATTTCATGTTATGGTCTTCTTAAGTGCTTCATTTATATTCTAACTTATTATGGAGCTACACTTTTCATTTACTAGTGCCAACCTTTCCATAAGAGCTACAACTTTTCACCTTCTTATTGTAACTCTTAGTATTTAATTGTATCATTTACTCATTAGTTATACTCTTTCACCAAAAAGTTATGACCTTTCACTTACATGTTGTGGCCTTTCACCTATCTTATCCTTGCGGCTATATATACTCTCATATCTTCTATCCTAAAAAACTTTAGAGCCATCTCTATTGTATTCCATAAATGTTGGGTTCCTAAATTTGGTGTTGATATTGTATTGTTTTGATTGTTGTGTCCTCTACGATCAAAATTTTAATCCCTCATTGGTTGACCTCTCTTGTTTCCACTTTGTCATGTTAGTTCTCCATTTTTTAGGTTTCTATTTATGCATATAATTATATTATATCTATTTTACCTTTAGTCATATATTTTTACAAGCATGTGATGCATACATCATTAAGAATGATTTATATAGCGTTATATGGGTCATACGGGTTTGTTGTTAGGTTCGAGGTTTGAGGCTATTGCTAGAACTATGCTTCGAACTTGGATCACCAAGTCCATTAAGACTCACTTCTTGTTTTACTCTTATCCATTGGGCGGGTTGTTTTCTATCATACGACAAATTAAGTGGCAGTTTTATCACAACCCACTTAATTCGGGTCATTTAGACATCATGTTTAGTAACCCTCAAGGTTGAAATCCCTTGAGTTGTTTTCAAAAACCAAAAGATCCACTCCGAATTGTTTCATTGCTGAAGGCCTATTATTCTTATTCCCTACCTAAGCCTACTATTATAAATCATGTTCTTGCAATTTTGAGTGGGGAAATTATCGGATATTGTTTTGGGTAAGTCCCAATTCAAGGGATAAGTCCTAGGGTAGTGACCTGTTGAGGAACCCAATTGTTTCATTGTCGATGAGATTGACACATCGCTCTACATTTTCTTCCTGCTGCATCATTTATACCCCTGCGTCTATGAGCTTCTCACACCCAGAGAGGCATTGTTTTACAAGTACCATACTTTGCACCATATGCCATGACTTTAGTGTACTTGCCTTGCTTTTAGAGCTCAGAGGAGTGGTGGGTGGTGGAATTGGAGAGGATAGGGTGTTGCGCGATAAGCTGCAGGTTTCCTGCCAGTGTAATTTCCTTTTGGTTTTTTGTGATTTTTTTATGGTGTCTTATCCTCTTCTGTTTTATTTTATATGAACAATTTATTTCATATACCAGTTTGACATTGTAGTTATTTTAATTTTGGACCAATAACACTTGTTGGTGACATTTTTCTATATATATATATAGGTGTCGTTTGTGTGTGGCTGATGGAATTGGACGGATGACAATGACTTCTCAAACACATTGTTTATTGTTTAGTTCTTCTATTATTTTTTTTTAAATTTCTTATTATTTCGAGTTGTAAAATATATTGACAAACAAGTTGTATCGCTTACCCCATTTTTTTTGGGGTTTGTAGATTTTTATTGCTCTAACCATCTCAGGTGGCTCCCATTTTGGGAATTAACCAACATGATCATATATCCTATTCATATAGATTTTGTCATGTCATTATAAGTAGAATATTTAATAACTTGTTACATGCCATTGCTAATTCCACACATGCATTTGATTTATTCGTAAAGGTTATATGGTTATCTTCCTTTTCAAGACAACAAGAGGGTTAGTCGATCCTAGGGGAGGTGTTGAGTCGATCCTAGGGGGTGTTGGGTCGATCATAGGGTGTGTAAAACCCGCGACTCGAGTCAGGGTTTTATAGTCGTTAGCCGGTTGGTTTGACCGTAGTTTGAGTCGGTTCAGCTTTCAGAACACGTGTGCGGGGCCGAGGCCGACCGTGCGCACGTGCTATGAGGGTTTATGTATACCCAAGTATCGATGATAGCGTCAGATACGCATCAGCAGACTGAGTTATCAGTAGATATGAGAGTATACAGTTGATGATTTTATTTTATTTTTATGTTGTGACCGTAGAATTAGTTTAGGCCGAATAACGCATTAGGACGCGTTAGATGGTATTAGGGTGGGTTATTAGTTATACGACATGTCATTTGGATGTTGTGATATTTTGTTTGATTTTATGGGATTTTTCCCAATTTTTCTAGATTTTTCTGGGATTTATTCCGAGTCCGTTATCATTCTTGACTCGAGCCCGTGTCGAGTCAAGTCTTATTTACAACTTTGCCATCGCCCTATACTCCTCATCTTCCTCCCCAAACCCCGACACTTGTTCTTCACCGCCGCCGCCCCTGAGATTTTGCCACCGCCGTCGACGCCACCTCGCCGCCGGTCGACGCCGCCCAGCCCGGTCGTGCCGTCGCCTTGCCGCCTCGACCACGCCCGGCCACCGTCCGGCCGTCGCAACGCCGGAAATCGCCCTCGATTTCCCGCCGATCCCGACGCGATTCCGCCGCCGTCTGCGCCGGACCGCCGCCGCCATGACGTCGGAGCTTCTCCCCTCGACCTCCCCTACCTTTCCCCCTGTTTAGCGCCGCCGTCGAGGCCGGCCGTGGGTCTGATCGGAGCGGCCGACCGCCCCGGCCGCACTCGACGCCGCCGTTGGTGGCCATCGCCGCCGCGGCTGCCCTCGTCGTCACCACCATTGGGTTCAGCTCACCGAGGCGGTGCTAACCCCTACCTCCGATTGCCTCGCCGGAGCAGTCACCGGAAAACCACCGGAGCTGCCGGAAAACCGCCGGCATAGTCGCCGGAAAACCGCCGACTCGCCTTCACCGCCTTCGTCCGTCGGCACCGATTTCAGCGCCGATCGCGAGGTGGTTCTTCCTTCTTTTTTTAGAATTATTACATACATGTTGTGGTCATAGTAGCATATTAGAATTAATTTTATTAACTTCATGCTTTTAGTTTAATTAATCGTGATTATGATAAACATGTGATGATTAGCGTAAATTGTGTTGTATGATGTGAATGCTTAGTAATGAAATTGTTAGTAAACCATTGAATAGTTAATTAAATGCTTGTTAACTAGTTAATTTATGAATTTGTATGAATTAGGTTTTGCATGCTAGCATTAAGTTAAACAGATTAAATTGATTAAACCATTGTCACCTAATTAGAATAGGTATGCTTTGAAATTGGAATTAAAAGTGCTAGGTAATAAGTAACATATGAAATGATAAAATTATTAACTTGCTTGACAATTAGAGATGTAGGGTAATTGTCGAGATGATTATCATGGTTGATTAGATGATTGTATGCATGTGGATATATTAGTTATATAGGTGTGCATCATATATGTATGGGCGTTAGTAATTAGTTATGTTCATGTAGGTTCGTTGCAGGAGCTCGCCGTCTAGGCACGAGACTGCGCTTGGAGCTTCTGACAGGTCCGTTAGGACACGCTTCTCAGGTTTTATCGCTCTATTCTATCGGTGATTTGATTTATTGATCGTAGGACGTGTCAGGTGGATGATTTATTGGACCCCACCTAACACGGGTCACCTGGTCGATGTTTTTCGGAATTAATAACCCTCGAGGATGAGATCCCTCGAGTTTGTTTTCGAAAATAAGATCCACCTCAAGTTGCCTTCGGGCCTATTATAATAAATCCCGACCCAGCCCTATAAATAGTTTTATCGAGTTTTCAGTGAGACAAGAGAAGATGAGTCGACTGCACGTACCATGAGCGGATGTCGTGCCAGTCAAAGCGGGCTCTGGATTAGTGCCAGCGGACTATTCCATTCCCGAGGGATCCTGACAACTCCGCGTTTGAGTTCCTCACACCCGGAGGACGTGGAGGTTTACGGGTACTGTTTAGTACAGCGCATGTCCGGACTTGTGGTTCAAAGGGTACTAAAGGCGACTGCCTGAGAGTGCTCGGTCTACGTGCTCAAGACCAGGAGTAATATGGAGGTTCGGAGAGGGCTTAGGATGAAAGTTTACGTGAAGTACTGAAAAAGAAGTGCCGAGAGCGGCATAGTACCAGATAGATCAGGATGCTGTTGAGTCAGCTGCTCGACGGCTCCTTTGTAGTTGCCCTTATGAGAGTTCTTGAGGAAGATATATGATGGTTTGTTTTCCATGAGAGTTTGCTCTCATGTTCCAGTTTGATAATAGTTATTTCCGGACCAGTGACACCCGTTGCTGACATTTTTCTACTATATGTAGGTGAGGATGATGATTGGTGTATGCCGGCCTCGACGAAGGAGTAGCGCTTGCATTGCACACGCATACCTGGCGCCGCGCTGACTTTTGCGTAAGATATGATGTGGGTTGAATGATGCTTGTGATATACATGTTGTGTACATATGCATGAGCTATGAGACTTGTAGATCTTGTTTAGAAATGTATGAATTTTCTTAGAAATGTTTTGGAAAAGTTCCAATGTCCAGGATGATGCAGCTATGTTGAGTTGAAATGAACAAAAACACGATGAACATGAATTGCAAGTGGGCTAGATGCCAATTACGATATGTGTAGTTGATTTGAAGTCTAGTGTGATATAAATTGTTGTTTTATATATATACATATTGTGCCGTATTTTAACAGGTCATCCCCTTATTGCACTTTTAGGGGAGGCTCTGTCCGTTTTATTTTAGATTTTATGAATTTTATTGCTGTTTTAATTATTTTGGTGTGCGGTGATTATCATGACATTCACGTAGTATCCTGTTAGGGTTTTGCATCTCATTCATATATTGTTTGCGCATTAGCGGCGTGCTCCATCTTGAGACGTCGAGAGGGTTATGTCGTAGCCGTTTAGGTTTTGGGTCAGCCAACTTAATCGGTTTACGAGTAGTTCGATCCTTTGTAACAGTTTTGGTCCGGGTTGAGAGTAAACCTGATTGGGGTGTTACAGGGTGTGTTGAGTTGTCTTCCATCAAATCGAGTTAAGATATAGTAAAATATTAAATTAATATTTTGGTTTGTTCGGGGTTGAACCAACATGCCATGTTTCAACTGTGGCAGTGCTGGCAGTCTCCTCTACTGCTGTTGTGGCCATCTAGGGCAAGCAGCTACATAATGCCCTATCTTACCACAAATGAAGTAGGTACCTATCACTCCTAGTCTAGTTGCCTCCGCTGACAACATGGGCATCTAAGGTACTCCTAATAGTCACTAGCCTATTGGGCCTTGGCCTGGAATGCCTTGGTTTGCTGAGGAAACCATTGCACCTATTGTCCTCAACAAAATAAAATGTCATTACAATATCAATCCTTCGTTGTTGCCGTTGTGGACCTTGGTGGTCCTATCCTCTCTGCCTATGCCTCTGGCATCTGGGCTAACTACTGCCTCTAGCCTAGGTGTGGGACTGGTGGGCAAGCTCTCACTCCAATGCCCTCATGATAGCCTCTACTAATGTGCCACATGCAAACATGGATACAACTGACTAAATGCTGATCCTCAGCTTGGATACAAACTAGGTGGTCTTCTCTCACTCACTATAGAAGTTGTTGGTGCCAACTTCTCCAAGGTTAGAATCCTCGCCTAGTACTCCACCACAGAAGTATCCTCCCCTGCTCCAAGGTCAGGAATTCCTTCATCTTCTGATTTTGGATGGTAGAGGAGAATTACTAGACATATAATATGTCCAACTAATTGGATCTAACAACCTGCTCCTCTGTTATGCAAAATGGTCAGACTCCCACCAAATCTTGCCCATCATTGCAGAGCTTCTGTAGTGACACACACCCATAGCTTGGGTGTACATCCCATGTGCGTGAGCACTCACCTCATGCTATTTGATATACTCTAAAGCCATCTCTAGATTCTTGCTCCCATAGAACAACTACCCACAATTTTTACGAATAGTTGAGATCCCATCTCTCTCTACCATGAACATTTGGCCCTTGAGCATCAGAACCGCCACCAACAGCAAACTACCTCAGTCATGCAGTCTTTGCCTTTTAGTGCCAGTCAAACTTTGAAGCGGCACTCCTACAGGCATCCTTGATGCTGACATATCATAGAGCCCTAGTGTAGGTGGAGCTGTGGTGACATAAGGAAATGGTGGAACTGATGGTGGCCATGGTGGTGGAACCAATGGTGGTACTCTCTTCAACTTAGAGGTCTCAACAAGGGGGGGTCTCCAGTCTCCTCTCTAATCTTGCCACTGCCACTGACATGGCTAGACTATATCCAATAGTCGACTCATGTCCTGAAAGGATTGCTGCTCAACCTCACTATCATGCAACTACTCCTTGCAGAGAGTCTACTCCTCCTCTTTCAATACTCTGATTAGCTCGGCCCAAGGATCTATCATCGCATCATGTGTGGGCGAAAAGGATCGCCCAACACATGTTGATGCCAATGGTGAACTACGTTGAAGTGGGGTCTACCACTGCATAAATGACCAGTCATTTCTACAGTCACTCACAAGGTCTGCTAATTTGATCCAGACTAAATGAATGACACACACATAACACTTACAATAACACAAAACACAAAACAAACCTACTGGCTAGGCTGTGGATCGGCTCATTACAGGGGGAGAAGTACAAGAACATAACACATAGCAACAATCATAACACAATATACCACATCATACTATATAACATGCGCACAAACAAGACTTCTGAAGGTTAACCATCATAATTGTCCAATAAGTAGGTTGTGCTGCCAAGTTGTGACACCCCAATTTGGCTTGAACAAGGACCGAATTATGATGTTTTAAATTGAAAAGCTATTTTTTGGGCTATTGATTCAGACTAACATCACGGAAGCAAATCCCAACAATCAATGATGCATTAGATGGGAAAACATAAAGGGACTATCATCGAATGCATGCTGATCATATTAGTAGAGGAAGGATCTCATCTTAAAGGCTCATACGATGAGCACTCCGAGTCACAAGAGAGGAAACACCTTCCCACAACTAAGAGGGTGAACCTTTAGCCGATGCATGTGTTCACCTTGAGCTACAATGGAGGCAGCATTTCCCTAGTAGCTAAGAGGTTGAAACTTTAAGGATGCAAATACATGATCCAATTCTTATAGTTATTTCTGATCATTCAGTTATGTAGCTTATTAGATGATGCAGAGCTTATTGAAAAGGAGACATAATAGTCGTGACTACTTGCTCCACAAATCTATGAATCATATTTAAAGATAGTCAAAGATTGTCTTCAAGTGCTAGGTATCATACAAGAACACTAGGTCTTCATGTGGATTCCTCAAGTCGCATGACCCGTAAGATCCTCCAATCCACGTTGCTTTAACACACACGCACACAACGCAACCAAATACGTTTGTCGTACCCTACATGCTCCAACCATTAGTTCTAGTACTTTGAGGCTTATGCATCCTATACACGATCATTAGATCATGCTGCAAAATAGTTACCTTTCACAACAATAATAATAATAATAATAACAGTTATAAGAACACACACATGCATTGTATCAGCACAACTCAAGTCATACAAGGTCATCAAAATAGAATTCAAGGCACACACCCGCATAAAAGTACATCCCATAAAATCATAGTTCCCAAAATACATGACATCAAATATAACACACTGTCCCCCACCACCACCATGAGCGCTCTGATGCATGAGCCTAAGCTAACCAATGGCAAGGGGCCTCACCTACATAGATATAGAGAAAAAATGCCACTAATTAAACAACTTTGATTATTGATCTGATAATAACTACTGATAATTGAATACTAGAAGATGGGTATTCTATTACCAACAAAGAAAACTTAAAGTTCAATAATCCTCACAGGGCAGCAAGTCAAAGGAGAGGCATGTAGGCATCCCCATTATAAACATACAACATAAGCCGGTGAGCTACGCATGACATTCATAATCATACATACAACTTACGCTTTAATCTCACAATTTTTTGGTGGGGCAAATGAATTCTACATGTCCAAAACTTTGGAATGAAGGGCCCTAACATATTAAGGTTCAACCACAAAATTTAGAGTGGTCTAGCTCATGGGCTATCTTCATGAAGAAGGCCCACTAATGTAAGGTTAGAGTATTGGGAATAGTGTTCCTCGACAGCGCACTAATTTTGCCAAGGTTCGTTCATGGTCTAGGAGACTCTAAACAAATCTAAAAAATTAGGGAACCTAGCCAACACGTTGATCTATTTGGAAGAGAAGGAAAGCTGGCCAACACCTTGAACTATCAAAAAAATTAGGAAAGCTTGCCAAGTATTCTGGCGTGAGGAAAATTGGAAAGGGAAGGCATTGGCAGGGAAATTTTTGGAGCTACACATGAGACATTTGACATCTACGGATTGGAAAAACTCTAGAGGCTAATCAACCAGTCCAAATTCTCTTAAATTTTAGGGTGGTCTTGTAGGAAGAAAAACTAAGGTTTGGGTAAAATTTTAGTAAATTTTACTCCAAATGACTAAGCTTTATGATTTTACAACCTAAGCTCAGGAACTAGGGTGTGACTTGCATTCCTATCCACTCAATTTATCTGATTTTATTAACAACCTAAATTACATAAATTTACGACACTTTTTGAGTTTCGTATTGGGACTTAGTAGATCATTACATGATTTTTAAACATTTTACTTGAGCCTTCTCTCCTATTCAAATAATAGCC
Source organism: Piper betle (assembly GCA_033002965.1). Taxonomy (NCBI): domain Eukaryota; kingdom Viridiplantae; phylum Streptophyta; class Magnoliopsida; order Piperales; family Piperaceae; genus Piper; species Piper betle. Next base: position 11,495 of record JAURVB010002527.1, on the reverse strand, counting down.
CTAATGATGGACCATGTCATAACTACAACACATCAATCATAGTCTGAGATTAGGTGTTATGTTCATGCCCAAAGAAATGTTTATTTAGGCTCGTATTTTAGTATGGTCTAGCTAACATGCAAGGTAAGAGTTGAGAAAAAGATTTCAACCAAACATTATTGGTAACATGGTGGAAAAATTGATAAAACGGGCAGCCATGTCAATGGAGATAGGAAAACTGCCACCCTTTTCCATATTTTACGCCCATGCATGCAACAATCTTCCATATCATGCAGTACTATACACATATAACATGTATATATATATATATATATATCGGTGATCATTTGAAGAAAGAATCGTTCAAAAATGATATCTACAATAGTTCTACCAAAGATGTGCATGAAGCTAACATCTTAGAGAAAAATAATCATAACTATTTCATCACAACTCCCAAAATGGTCATCCAAGCCTAAAATTCTCCTAGGGCAGATAAATACATGCTTAAAATCAAGAAAAAAGACAACACATTACATAAACAAGCACAAGAGATAGGAAAACGCGAAAAAAGAGAGAAAGAAGAAAGCTTTACCTCAAAGGGAGCTAGGAGGAGGCTTTTGGGGCTTCCTCCCCAAAACCTTCCACTCTTAGGGCCTAGGGGAGCTTTGAGAAGGCTTGAAGAAGGCTTGGAGGGTGGTGGAGGAAGTGAATAAGAGAGGAGGGAGGAGGAAGGTCGAAGAAGAAGCGAAGAATGAAAAATGGTAGAAATAGAGGGCTATTTATAGGCTCGGAAACAGGTAAAGCACCAAGGAGCAGGCTAGGGGACTTTGTACCTAGCACTAACAAGCCGGTCACTTGGCCCAGTGGCTAGTGAGGCGCGCGTGAGGAAAAATACACACAAACATAACCCTAGTGGGTGCTTTTGCTGGCACCTTTGCGCTTAGCGTAGGAAACATATGCAAACTATAGGTCCAACATGGGCTAGGATTGATCGAAGGAGATTTACACATATGCAAACTCACTAGACACACGAGGGATACAATCTAAACATCTAACTGCAATACGACTCAACCGGGCCAAAAATAAAAGTTGTGGTTACATAGTGTCGAACTAGGTACACTGAACATTGGAAAGACTAGGGCCTTGGCTCAAAAATATCATACCACACACATACAGACATGACAAAAAAGGGTCAAACCAAAACAATTCAATCAGGGTCAAGACCGAACCGACACAAAAACCGTCATGTAAACAACCTAGGTCTTACAAGATCGGTGTGAGCTTAGTATCTTTTTAGGATTCAGACCATTTAAAATCAAAGACACATGGTTAGATGGCCTAAACAAAGTTGGTAGCAGCCACCTCAGGAGAGAACCAGACACATGGAGGCAAAGGCAAACATCATGGATATGAGTTTGGTGTAGAACAACTAGTTTACGAATAGTCTTGGCCCACATGTATGATGTGAACACTTAGATGAGAGAACTGAGGTGTCACTCAACGATTAGCCTATCTAGTGAGCAGTAGGTTAGGCTACCTAGAAATGGAATTTGTTCTATTGACACTAGTGACATGGGTGTGTAGGCATATGTAGTCCCATAGTGTGGACAATGAGATAGATAGTCGACTTATGATTTCATGAACCTTAGAGAGTCCATCATGATAGTTGTGGGTAAGCGAGTCAAGATATAGTCAACAAATCAGTATTGGATAGCCAGTTACAAATCATAGTGAAGGAATGGAACAACTAGCAAACCTCAATGCAAATTCCCGTAAACCTAAGGACAGATGGTAGTTCTTTGGGTTGTGTGTTCCTCATCCACTGAATTGTGCATAACTAGTCGTTTATCGATAAATGTTTCTCTATCATTATTGATTAACCTAGAAACTCAGGAATCGTCCTTCTTGAAGGGCTATTGTTATTTAACATGGGGATGATGATCAAATGCATTGTGGACAATAAATGGGGAAATTTGGAGTGCACAATCCCTCTACCTACCTATTAGTGTACATACCTTACCATAGATGATATGTTCCCTTACCATATCGACATTGAGGTAACCATATTGACCATGACCTTTTTAAGTTGTACCATGAGTGGTTCTCCATGTAGATTCCTTTTAGATTTGTAAATAGATAGACTCTTCCATGACTAAGTGGCCGAGGCTAATCATTACACTTCTATGATAGGATGTTTCTATAGCATGATTATACGCGATGAGGGCTCATCATGACTTCTACACTACCTTGTGTTACATGGTAATATCATTGGGGGTTCTCCTAGATTTCCTTATGCATAGTACGCTATGGACTACATCACCCAACAAGAATATTGGTTACAAGTACGTACTCCTTTAGGTCTTGAGTCACACGTTCATGAAACATGGAGCAAGTTTAGCTATAGTAGACATTAGGTTTTGTATGAGTAGAGATGTATGCTTAGCATGGTTATCGACTTCAGATTTGAGATAAGTATTGTTATGTGTATGTCAATGACTACATTCTAGGTTTGGGTATCATACATGAGACTGACATGTTGTAGTAGTACACCTTAGGTAAATTACGGAACAAAATTTTCTTAAGTGGGGAAGGTTGTAAACCCAAACCTTTAGCTAATGGTTTTAGTCATGGTTTGCTTATGAACCAAGCCGACTAGTTTATGTTTGATTTTATTGACCGTATGTAGATATGTGTGTATGGTATGTGGTATGTGCACCAAGGCACATGTTGTCTAGGTGCTAGTTATGTTCAATTGAGCAAGTGGATGTCTCAAGTCATCCCTTCTTTTATGCGATGTTATGTATGTTAGATAGACACTAGGAATGCATCCTTGCGAGTCTAGAATCATTTCATAAGCTTGGGTGTGCTTGCATGTTGTGTTTGTGTCACGTCTCAGTGGAAAGAGTCTAATTTTGGCAAAACAAGTAGAACGCCAAGGCATCAGGCTAGCATTCTTGCGCTCAGCTAAGGTTTACATTTTTTATTCAAACTGCAAATGCATATGTGCTAAACTAGTGCCTATGCACTTGTAAAAGTCAAAAATAAGGGTTTTGAATTCTTTTTCTAGCACCCTTGCGCCCTTGGAGCTCCCTTGCACTTGTACTAATGAAAAGGGGAGTTTTGAGCTTCTGGTACCAGAGCCCTCGGAGCGCCCTTGCACCAGCAGCTGGTGCCTTTCCACCCCGAGCCTTTTAGGTGGGGGACGAAGGCGTTTGGTTGGTTTTGCGGTTGTCAGGGCCAGCAAGTGCATGTCCGATCTTCCTTTTCTATAACCCCAACCCTAACTCCCTTCTATTTGTCCTCCTCTGACCTCCCTTTGTCTAATTTATTCCTAGACCATATCTATGTTCTTTTTTCAAGCTTCCAAAGCCTTAGGAGTTGAATTTTTTGGGTGGGAAGCCCTAAGAACCTCCTCCTAATCTGCTTAGAGGTAAAAGCTTTCTCCTTTCCTCTTCTTTTCTGTGTTTGCATGTCAATTTTCACTTTGATGCCTCTGGTTTTGAATTTTTATTGGATTTTATGCTTATAGGACTCTGTATTCTGAGCATGTTGCTTTGGTTTGAGGATTTTTGGTACTGTAATAAAATATTTGTGATTTTTTCACTGTAGGATGTGAGTTTCTTGCACACCTATAGCATCATGGCCATATCGCACTCATTTCATGTCATAAAAATGTGATCTTGGTTTTATATGACTCCTCACTCATGAATCTACACGTTAATATGCTTCATGCACATCTTATTTACCTGTTACATACCTAAATTAATGTTTGAAAGTGCATCATGTTTCTGTCTTATGCATGTCCAGATTTGTGATGGTTACCATGCAATTTTTATAGCACTGTGTTGTTGTTTGGGTGATATCTTGTGTTCATGTTTAGATCTTTAGCTTATCTAAACTCCAATAAAATATTAGATTAAGAAAACATCATTAAAAGGTATGAACAAAGCTTGAAATGAAAGACTATGCTTGTTGTTTCAGCCGAGACTGTGGCAAAAGCTAACCCTACGGCACCAAAACAAACCCTTAATAAGTCTCCTAAAATCTTGGTAAAATTAATTAATATTTTAATAAACGTCTACTGTAAATACAGTAATTTTGTAGTTATTTTTAGTTCATTTGTCTGGGTGATAAAATCATTGTTTAGACATGTACAGAGCTGTGTGGTTAAAACCTAAGTTCTGAAGCTTCAAACTTTATTGAGTGAAAATATGGTCGAGTTTGTAAAATTCTCTTGAATTTTACCCACCTCTAATTATGTCTGTCCTCTACACCTTGGTGACGTTTCAGGTCTTTTGGACACTAATAAGGCTGTAAATAAAATCTCTCAGCTTAAGTGGTAAGGATCTGCCTAGAAATTCCAGTGGAATGAGCTTGTGCTCTAGATTTTATCTTTCTCTAGACGTTTTCTAAGACTAATCATTTTCTCAAAACTTTATCTTGTTAAAAATCCCTAGTAAATTTCTTGGTAATATTAGAATGCCAAAAGCCCTTAAACCAAGTCCAACAAGTTAAGTGTGTAGCCCAAAACATAGTTTCCAAAAACAACCAATACGTTCATGGGCCTAGGAACCCAGTAAGCCCATGGTTGCAAACCTCCATAAGATTTAGGATGTTACCTATGCCCATTATGTTTCAGCTCATTCTAAACTCGTTCAAAATTTTAATTAATTAAGTTAATTAATGACATTGTAGTAAGATAAATAAGCAACATTGGTTGGGTTAATTACAAACCAACCCTAATCATGTATTTCACCCCTTAAATCTAAATAAAACACTTAACTCTATTAAGGGAGAAACTAAAAAAGCTTAAATAACTTACATAGACTATGCATGTTATGTATGGTATGTATATCATGTATGATTTCTATGATAGTGAGAGTATGTACATGTGAGTGAGGCTTAGTCCTTGTGTATTTGCATAGTTTGACTCTAGTCTTAACTGAACGAGGAGCTATACTCACCAGGTCTATAATTATCCCTATGCTCGACTTTATGTTTAACTCTGTGGGTGAGATTAATAGAATTTTCATAATAGGATGGTAGTAGTGGTGCTTTAACAAACCCCATTAAGGTCAGGCCATTTAGTCGAATTTTCAAGAGATTAATAAAACATCAAGGTTGAAATCCCTTGATGTGTTTTCAAATGCTAAGATCAAGAAGGCTATATTATGAATCGCCTACCTATGATTTATATATATAAGTAAGTTTTTAAATAAAGATTTTTTAAATGAGAAACATAGTGGGATGTATGGAGATATGTAGGCCATGCCAGTATTCCCTCAATCCCGAGCAGTATGGTTATGGGGAAATTGCATACTATAGCGCATTTGTGAAATGGCGGCACTAAGAAATGGTTCCTTTCCATCCGAGTACTATGGTGAGTGTTATACGATGGGTGAAGTATGCTCTTCTTTTTTGTATGATAGTTTATGTTTAAGCAGCGTTAGATTGCCTCTTTATGTTTGTGATTATAGCCCTGTGTGGAAATTAGTGAAGTTTCAAACAAGTATCGTGGATGTTAAGAGATTCATCTGCCAACTTGATATATTCCCTACATTAACTTCAGACTCAATGATCTTTAGATTACTTACATCTTTTCTTATTTATATATAAGTATTGCACTTGTAATTGGCCAGCGAAGGTGGACAGATCAATGGGCTCAAGGGGGAGGGGGGAATGTTGCGATAGGATGCTTCTTATGTGTTTAAAGTTAATGCTACATTTTATGATCTTATTATGTAATTTATGTCCCCTAGACTTATGTAATTGAATCGCATGTGAAATACTCTTATGTGGGCTTGGCCCCTACATATATCACCCCAATTTGGTCCACCCGCTAACCAAATCAGAAATGCTACTGGCGACCAAACCATCTGTTAATATACTTGATTTGGTTAAGCCGACCCTAATCTAACCTCGGTGTCTCAAGATGGTGATGCAAACATATAATACACGGATGGGATGCATAAGTTCTAATTTTGTTCTAAATAAATGCTATGATATGCAATTATATTCAAAACAAAACAAACACGTGAAAAGTTCAAAAAATTATTATTTTTAAAACAAAATGGACAAGCTACCATAAAATTGCAATAGGGACCACCCTGTTAATATTAAACATTATATATGGATAACAACATAAATAGAAAACATAGAAAAAACATTACGTTCTTCTCACAACATTTCCATTATCATCATATTCCACCTTCTAAGCCGAGTGTGGACTCCATTGCAATTATAACATGTGTAAAACATTTTAGGGTTTTCTCATAACAATCCTACAATAAAACATTTCAGCATTTAATTCACAACTATTCACAATAGTGCATCACACCACATAGCTGCTCCTCCACAGTCACGACAACACTCAATCATCTAGATTTTCACCTACATATTAATACAAAAACATCAGTAATGCGTATTACTAGTCCAAAAATAACTAATAATCTAACTGGCATAGGAGAGTTGACTCTCTTGTTAAATGAAATCATTTATATACTTTTTTATAGAATGTCTCATAACGGCGTCCCACTCTGACTTGTTACATGCCTCGACAAATTGTAAAACTATCCCTTGCATGGGAAAATCATTTATTCTACAGCCCTCCACATCCTCTATATCATTCCTAGCCCTAAGAATAGAGGCCGAGTACTTTCGGGTAGACGCCTTCAGTACCCTTTGAATCCACAAGTTTAAACAAGCACTGCATTACAGTACCTATAATTCTCCACACTTCTCCAGGTTTGAGGAACTCAAAGGTAGAGTTGTCAGGATCCCTGGGGAACCGCTCACCAATCCAAAGCCTTCTTTGACTGGCACGTGCCCCCTCGCGGTTCACGTGAGTTGACTTTCCCTTCGCTCACATCTCTCTAGGCTTGAAGGCAACTTACAGTGGATCTTATTTTCAAAATCAAACTCAAGGGATTGCATCTATTAATCCAGAAATTCGTTTAACTAAATGGCCCGTGTGAAGTGGAATACGATAAGTCCACCACTCGACACATCCACTTACATATTAAAATATATCACGATAGAGGGGAGTCAAACAAGAAGCGAGTCCTAAAAGAACTGGGAAGAAGCTCCATTTGTAACACCCCATATCCAGCTCACCCTCATGAACCGAACTGGCATGTTATAGGCCCTGGTTAGGTCGGCTAACTCTCGGCAGCTTAAGATGAAGATATGACTTGTCATGCATGGATAAATGTACAAAATTCTAACATGATACTACATGGATGACATTCAAACTAATTCACACACCAATATTATTACGATCAAAAGCAATAAAAATTCTAAAATACAACAGACAAAGCCTCCCCTAAAAGTTCAATTAGGGGCCACCCTATCAAAATAATATATACAAACATATGTAAATATATATCTATATATCAAGTGACTTTATTCACACAGAATCTAATTTGCTGTAAACACATTCTGAAACATGGGTCCTAACCCACCACACTTTCGTTGCGCAATCTGTTCGCATCTCACCTCGGGTCATAATGTCTTAGCATTTATTCACAACATATCGTCATGTCTTAGCATTTAATCATATCATTCTCAACGTAATAACATCATAAGCAAAATATTAACCACTCTATCAACTGACGTGTGTACAAGAGACATCAATGCTCCTCCATCCAGGCTAGCACATCCAACTCGTGATTATCACCTACATATAGTATAAAAACACGTCAGTAGCAAGCATTACTAGTCCAAAATATAACTATAACAAAATGCCTATGAGAGGAAACTCTCATATGAAAGAAAACATGCGTATACTCCTCATGAACACTTTGACGGGCACCTACTGAGGAGCCACTAGGCTACAAACCCAGTAGCATACTGAACTATCTACTTTGCTGATGCCTCTCTTGGAATTTCTCTCATTTCATTTTGCTGGTCCATTTGTATATCCTAAGCCCTCTCCTTTCCTCCATAATTCTCCTATCCTGGAGTACGAATGCCGAGTACTCTCAGGCAGTCGTCTTTAGCACCACAAGTCTGGACATGTGCTGTATTTAACAGTACTCGTAAACCACCACCTTCTCTGAGTGTGAGGAACTCAAATGTGGAGTTGTTAGGATCCCTCAGGAATGGAACAGTCCTATAACGACCCGCCCGTTCCAAGCCACGAGCCAAGTGTTACTATATAAAACTAAGGTCTCATAAATTAATTTTTTATTAATTTTAAATATTTTAAATAAACTCTTGACATTAAAGTTAATTATAATAAATGCTTGAAATAATCTAAGCCCCATTAACAGAACCAAAATCCCACTACCATGCAAACAATTTTGAGAAAAGAATAGTCCAATAATAGAGTCCTCTGGCTCTCCCGACTCTACCTATCCTTCCATGCTGATACCTGCGAAGGCAATTCCGCGTTAATAATGAAAACACTAAGTCGTATAATTACAAGAAATAATTAATATATTCCACAACATCTGGATTACATCTTTTAGTGAATATGAGCCTCTGTTGAGCTCTTAATATGCTTAAAGGGTGGCCACCAACCTAGCTACAATCTCGTGTATGCTGCGTACACATGCTACGTGGCCCTCGACCTGTAGTTACCAATATTTGCCATTGACTCACCCTCTCGGCATCACAAGTGCATAATGAGCCGTCTTGTGCCACCGCGCCCTGTCACCCCTATCAGCAAGGGGGCAGGTATTTAATCTATCAGGGAGTGCTACCCTATGTCGGACTAAGTCAATTCATTGACTCCGGTTGCGCTCGGCGCATGGTGGTCGAAAACTCAAGTCGACCAAGACTCCCACATAGTAATTTTTTTTAAGGGTGCTGCCTTGTGTCAGACTAAGTTAATTCTTTGACCCCGGTTGCACTCGGCGCATGGTGATCGAATGTAGACTCAATCCAACCAAGATTCCCAAATCGAAATATATAATATTTCAAGTAATTATACGAACTTGATATTGTGATGAGGAACCCGCAACTAAGACACGCGATGTTAAAGCCTTCCCTTTGTGAGTCAAATGTGCTCACAAACTATCGAAAGGATGTTTCATTTAACAACAAAACTGTCTTTTATATAGAAGACTATGTGTACAATTCAAGAAATGACTACGTTAAATTTTATAAATATACGTAGAATTCAAAAAGATATTTCTATGAAAACGTAAAGTCAAAAAAGTAATTATTAAGTTAATACGAATGAATGTTAAATCCTAAAAATATTATAAATATCATTATACCGATATATTAAAGGTTAAAATCAATAATTTATAGTATTAATTTTTTTCAAGAATTTATTTAATTGAATAATATTTATGGTTCGTTCTAAGATTTACAAAACTATAAATAAAATAACCTAATTATTTTTTTAGGGTTTTACAGTCCCCTAGCTTGGTAATTTTCGTCTTCCAAAATATAATAAGGCAAAAAATTAGGGTTTTAGAATTTTCCTAGTGTAGGAATTTTTATCCTCAAAAATATAATATGATCATGAGGAGAAAAATTGTGTTTTTCCTTTTTTTTCTTGATTTAAGCATTGCCACTCATATGCATAGCTAATGTGGGGCACAGTGTCCCATGACACGGTTATCCATATAGCATAGGTGTCCCATACCACCCATACTACCTAGATAACACCTCTAATTGTAAAGGCGTCCCATATACACTCATTGGCTTAAGCGTCACGTGCACCTAGCATGACACATAGGGTTGCTAATTGAGCGAGCCAGCTCGTGAGCATTTAGCGTTCGGCTCAGCTTGATTCGACTTGAAACTCGACATTTAAATGCTCGACTCGAACTCGAATCTTATGAGCCGAGCTTGAGCAAGGTCGTGTTTGACTCGACTCGACTCGGTTATAACTCGAAATCGACTCGAACTCGACTCGTAGCTCGACTCGAACTCGACTCGTAGCTCGACTCGAACTCGACTCGTAGCTCGACTCGAACTCGACTTGATAAAATAATATAATAATATAGTCTTTATATTATATTATATTATATATATATATATGCAATATAATAACAAAGAAGCAAGATAGTTGAGATGGTAAGTATTCACCTTGATGACCTCAAGGTTGTGGGTTCAAACCACATTGGCTTCATTTTTTTAAGTGAAGTACTTTTGACTTTTAATCGAGCTGGTTTCGAGCTAACGACCGAGCTGGCGAACGATCTCATAAAAATTAAGCAATTTAAGTATATTCAAGCTCGAGTCAAGCTCGAACACATAAAAGATATTCGAGTCGAACTCGAGCATGTATGTCCAAAACCCGTTCGATCTCGAGTCGAGTTCGAACGACTTTCGAACTATTCGAGCCGAGCTCGAACACATATTGAGCTCGGCTAGCTCGCTTAATTAGCACCCCTAATGACACATAAGTGGCACACCCATAATTATTTACCATCTAAAATAATGAAAATTAATTCTATAAAAGAATGATCAATTCGTATATAAAAGAAATTTTACCTTTGGGACAGTGGACTCTTAGACTTTCAACTAGGTAATGATTGATTTGCATGGTTCCATGGGAAACATAGCTCTGATACCACCTTTAACGACCGCCCGTTCCGAGCCACGAGCCAAGCGTTACTATATAAAACTAAATGTTTCATAAATTAATTTTCTATCATTTTTCAAGATTTTTACTAAATCTAACAAATAAATTCAATATATAATTGTTCGAAATAATATAAGCCCCATAAACCGAACCAAAATCCCACTCCCATGGAAACAATTTCAAGAAAAGAATAATCCATTAATAGAGTCCTCCGGATGTCCCAACTCTACCCATCCTTCCATGCTCATACCTGCGGAGGCAATACCGCGTTAGTGATAAAAACACTAACTTGGATAATTATAAGAAATAATTAATATATTCTACAACATCTGAATATGCTGAGCTCTTAATATGCTTAAAGGGTGGCCACCAACCTAGCTACAATCCCATGTATGCTGCACACACATGCTACGTGACCCTCGACCAGTAGTTACAAATATTTGCCATTGACTCACCCTCTCGGCATCACAAGTGCATAATGAGCCGTCTTGTGCCACCGCGCCCTCTCACCCCTATCAGCATGGGGGCAGGTATTTAATCTTTCAAGGAGTGCTGCCCTATGTCGGACTAAGTCAATTCATTGACTCCGGTTGCGCTCGGCGCATGGTGGTCGAAAACTCAAGTCGACCAAGGCTCCCACATAGTAATTTTATTTAAGGGTGCTGCCCAGTGTCGGGCTAAGACAATTCTTTGACCCCGGTTGCATTTGGCGCATGGTGATCGAATGTGGACTCAGTCTGACCAAGACTCCCAATTCTAAATATATAACATTTCAAGTAATTATACGAACCTGATATTGTGATGACGAACCCACAACTATGTCACACGATCGTAAAGCCTTCCCTTTGTAAGTCAAATGTGCTCACAAACTATCTAGAGGATGCTTCATTTAATAACAGAACGCTCTTTTATATAGAAGAATATATGTAGAAATCAAGATGTCCCTACATTAATTTTTATAAATATGTGTGGAATT
>JAURVB010002525.1:0-11617 GCA_033002965.1 Piper betle | reverse complement strand
AACTGGGGCCAGCAACATACCGGTTCGGTTCACGAGCGTGAACCGGATTTGGGGTGTTACATACCCCCTCCATGGTGTTGTTGTGTTGCCCCGGCCGCTGCCAGGCCGCCGTGACGCTGGAATCACCTTGCCTAGCGCGGCGGCTACATTTCGGTCACGTCGCCGATTCCACCGCCGGCGACCGTCGCCGCCACGATCAGGTGGTTGCCTTAGCACCCTCGACAGCCCAGCGATGTTTCCCGACCGGCGTGGAGGCCATCGCCGCTCAGACCGGCCGGATTTCTTCACCCACCGCCGCCGCTCTGTTTTAGACATTTTTCGCTAGCTGCCACCTCCGCCGACCACGTCGATGCCGTAGACACGTCGGGCTCGCCGAGCCGGTTCCAATGGTACCCAATATGACCCCTATCAAGCTAGTAGACGCCGCCAGCGATTGCCACCGGAAAACCGTCAAAGAGGAGCCGGAAAACCATTGAAGCCACCGGAAAACCGCCAAAACCTGCCCGAAAACGGGATTCGCTGAAATTCACTAAATCTTTCACAGAGCTCATCCAATCGAGCCCGATCGAGCTTCGGACACCGAGGAGCGCCGAATTCGAGCTCCGAGACGCGCAACAGAACCCTATACATCACCAATTGCCGACGACGTGAGGTATAATTACCTCCGATTTAATTATTTAAAATTGATGATGATTGTTAGCCCAACATGCTAGGGTTGATTTATGATGTGATTGATAGTGCATGGAGGATAAGTGAAGTGATAAGTTACATAATGTGATTGATAGTGCATGGAGGTTAAGTGATCTAATGAACTAAGTAAATTGAGCATGATAATCGTGTATGATGTAACTTAGGAAAAATACAATAAAATTGTCATGAATAGGATGAGTTAGAGTTATTTTCATATTTATGGTTATTTGACGGTTGATGATTTTGTGTTTAATTGTGTTGAGTTTGATGCATCATTTAATTAGCGGGCGTTAGTATTTAGTTTTGATGTGTAGGTACGGAATAGGAGCTCGCCGCCTTGGCGCGATGACACGCTTGGAGCTTCTACCAGGTCCATTTAGGACTCGTCTCTGTTTTACGCTCTTTTCTATTGTATGTTTATTTTATTATTTGCAGGACTGGTTAAGTGGCGTTTTATTGGATCCCACTTAACTCGGGCCATTTAACCGAACAGTTTTTTTGATTAATAACCCCTCGAGGATGAGATCCCTCGAGGATGATTTCGAAAACAAGATCCACCACAAGTTGCCTTCGGGCCTATTATATAAATCCCTACCCAGCCCTATATTATATATATATATATGTAGTTTTCGCGTTTTCAATGAGACGAGAGATGGAGAAACTGACTACATGTACCATGAGCGGATGCCGTGACAGTCAAAGCGGGCTCTGGATTAGTGCCAGCGGATTGTTCCATTCCCGAGGGATCCTGACAACTCCGCGTTTGAGTTCCTCACACCCGGAGAACGTGGAGGTTTACGGGTACTGTTTAGTACAGTGCATGCCCGGACTTGTGGTTCAATGGGTACTATAGGTGACTGCCTGAGAGTGCTTGGCCTTCGTGCTCAAGGCCAGGAGTAATATGGAGGTTCGGAGAGGGCGTAGGATAAAGTTTTATGTGAAGTACTGAAAAAGAAGTGCCGTGAGAGGCACAGTAATATGTAGGTAATAGTCACGAGTTGGAGGAGCCAATTTGGACGGAGGAGCATTAATGTCGCTTGCACACATGTCAGTCGATTGAGTGGTTATATTTTGTTTATGATACTATTATATTGCGGATGTTGTGAAATGGTAAGACATGGTATAATATGATTAAATGTCATGAGATGATGATAAGATATGATGATGTGACATGATTGAATGCTAAGACACGATGACAGATTGTGTGAATGAAGTTGCGTGATGTATAGATACATATTTGCATATATGTTTATATATAGTATTTTGACAGGGTGACCCTAATTGCACTTTTAGGGGAAATTCTGTCCGTTTTATTTTAGAATTTTCATCGATTTTGATCGTAATTGTGATGGTGTGTAATTTAGTTTGCATGTCATCCATATAGTATCATGTTATGATTTTGTGCATTCATCCATGCATGACGAGTAATATCTTTATCTTAAGACGCCGAGATTAGATCCGCGCGAGTTGGGTTCGGGTTAGCCGACCTAACCGGGGCCTGTAACATGCCGGTTCGGTTCACGAGCTTGAATCGGATTTGGGGTGTTACACACGGGCCAAAGAAAGTCATAGGATGGGGCTAGCAATGGAGGACAAAATTTTCTAAGGTGGGTGAATTGTAAGATCTCTTAAATCCCACATCTAATACCTACTTATAAGTAAGAATAAACTATAAATTTTTAGCTTGGGTTAATTATTTTAAAAAAATGACTTAGACCCATTACACTGCACTTTGGGCCGAGTCATTACAGTAAAAGTCTCATATTTACATCATTACTAAATCTTTGTAAATCATATTTTACATCTTCTTTATGCAAACTAAATAAAACCTAAATAGAAAAATATATATATAATTTTAATGTTTAACATAGCATAAGTCTATTATTTTCCCTTCTACCTCGTCACTTTACGGTGAACCAATCATGTGGGAGCTCAGAGGCATTTTATTCTAGTAATGCCCTTCTACGGTACCGGAGTGAGAGACGCTCTAAGGCTTGTTTCGAAACTTTTTGAGGGATTTTTCAGCGATAAGCCTAATTTTTAGAAATTTTAAGAGGTGGGAATTGTTGATTGTGGGAGAAACATTGCAAAGCCTTACAAAAGTCAATGTACTTGATATTTGTTTTTACTATTTTATTTATTTATACAAGGCAATTTATTCACCTACTTACAGACAAACACACCAGAGCTGAGAACATGCCTAAATAAAAATTGAACCGAAAGGAAAGGGCGTTCAGAACCAACAGGCGAAACCCAAATCCGAAGTTGTTGATCTCAGAGCAAACCATCACATTGTATTTTAAACATCATTATGGAAATATTATATATATATGAAAGTTAAAGCTCTAGTGCTTTCAAAAAATAAAAATAAAGTTTACGATGTGTTGATGCTCAATTGTTTGTTTGTTAACCTTGAACGACAATGGGCTTACTGAAGTTGGTGCATGGCGCTTGTCCCTCCACCCAGACAACCACGGTCTTTGTCGTGATAATGAACTTCGCATATGGTGGGCTTTGATCGGAAGCCTTTCGGTTTTGGAGCAAATGAGCCGAAACTGATTGCTACTAGTGGCGTATGGATTTTAATGTCTTTGTTCTAATTAATCGGGCATTGACGTTTTTTTGTTTGAAAACTTTGCATTTTAGTTGTTTCGGACTTAATATAAAATTAAAAGTTCATAAGAAGTATTTATTTGAAAAATAAAGCTCGTGCTTATCTATTTAGTTTCATTAATTAGTTAATAATGTTTAGTGTGTAGAAAGATATTTGATCATCTAAAAATTTATCATTTATAATCACATTAATCCGAGTTTAAAATTTATGTCCCAAACACCTAGCAAAAAAATGAGATGGGAATAGAGGAATTAGCTGATACATATCTCGCTTTTTATTTTTTATAAAATCTTTGCATTTTTCAACACTCTAGAACATGCTTTAGTTGGGTTCTAACAAGTTTTAAATTAACTAAATCAAACAAAGAATTACTAAAAGTTTAAACTATAGTTCACTCAAGTCTAAACAGGCACTTGCCATGAATTAACTCTTTTACATTTCTACTAGATTGGTGATCCTATTGTCAAAGCTCAAATTAACAACGAGTAAACCGGCTCTAGAATGTAAATATGAAAACAAAGTAAACATGAATGAAACTAAATAAACCATAATAGTTAATTCAAGAATTAACCATCCTGCATTCATGCAAAACATTAAAAATATATAGTTCCAAGAACTTACATCAAACCCTACAATTTTTTAATTTTTTGCCGCATCCACTTCATGTTAGAAAACATCTGACTATTTGAATTATGTCATTTCTGCTTAATCATAGATAGAATTTAGGTATCTCTCAAACCTCTCCTCTCTCTCTCTCTGTCTTTATATATATATATATATATATATATATATATATATATATATATATATATATATATACACACGGACATATAATAATAACAAAGCTTAAAAACCATGGAGAAAATATTAGCCTTCATCACTTCCCGCCAAGGAAAGCCGACCCGCCAGCGCCCGCATGGCCCGAACCTGCATCTGCAGCGCCGCCACGTAGTCGGCCGCCTCCTCCAGCAACGCCACCGCCGACGCCTTCCGACACCCCGGCACCAACCGCGATAGCACCCCAAGCCGCCCCTGCACCTTCCCCTCGCTCGGAGCTGCCCGCCGGCGGCCATCCCTTATCTTCCTGCCGAGTTTGAGCATCACCTTGCGCCTCCGCCGCAGGTTGGAGAGGTTCGCACGACTCCACAGCGTCCGGCCGTGGGCGACGACGGCGAGGGCGGAGTCGGCGGCGGCCTTTATCGCGCGCACGGGTACGGGCTGGGCTGGGACGCCGGCGGCGGAGCGAATGGCCTGGACTAGCTTGTGGGCGTAGATGGTCTCTTGGGCGGGGCCGCCCCACAGGCTGCCTGACTTGTTGCCGGTGGTGGACATGGATCGGAGCTGCAACGGGGAACGGAGCCCGTTCACCGCTTCACTGATTCCGTTTCGTTATTTATAATAATCAACGAAGGTCACATGTGGTTCCCACACAGTTTTATAATCTGAGGTTTATCACAAGAGAAAGTGGGTGGAACGGAATAGTATACACAAACTTGTTTTCTTTTCTGGGGGTAATTGTTAACTTAATTTGATTTACAGTTGGCATCTTGATCTCCTAAGATGTATTGAGGACGTTTATGTGTTTGCGTTTGCTATTGTCGATCGGTAGGAAAGTGGAAAGTGAGTTATAGTTGGCATCTTGATCTCCTTACACAACCGATACTTAAAGCGTCGTCGGTGTGCACCAGCTCTAAATCACATCATAATCTAATTTAATCATTAATAATACGCGTTGGGATGGCGGAAAGTGGGATGAGTAGTAATTGAGAATAGTTTCATTGTTAGAATATTTTTAATAACATGTAAGTATATACGGTCGAATAAATAATATAATGATAAATTAGAGTATCGCTTCCACATGAGATGAATTTCCTCTAAATTAATTTAAAAAATAAAATTAAGAACAAAATAAAAATAATTGACTTAACGAAATCTAAATAATAACTTAAATAAAAAACGAAGTTAAAATTATAAAACTCGTTCTAGAGTTCAATTTCCCTTAACATGAATTTAATCTTCATCAAATCTTATTATTCACAGGATAATTATATGATATGATGGCTCCCAGCTCCTTCATGCTTCTATTATTTTGCCTCAATTTCTACCTCCCAGTGATAATTGATTAATCAACAAAATAATACATTAAAATTTGCCTTATAATCACATACAGTGTTGTGTATCTTCGACAATCAAGACGATAAAATAAGTCAAAAGAACTCCGAATCTAGTTATGATAAATTATCAATAACTAATCTAATTAATTTCTCCTGAAATCTAATTAAACCTCATGATCTAAGATATAGGCGATCAATCTAATTTTAGCATTTATAAGATGATAATTCAAACAACGATTGAATAAACGAACAATGATTGAATAAAAGAGTAAGAATTCAATTAAATCATGTTAAGTTTCATTCTTCTCTAGAACAAAATAAAAAACTACTCCATAATAAAAATAGAAAACATTATAAAGAAGAAACTAATTTTTATTATAAAAGAAAAAGAAATTGTAAAAACTAAAATTACTTCTTCTACTACACTCTGAAGCTAAGAGATGAGACATGATTAATAACAAATGACCACCCTTTTATATAGAAGTGGAGATACAAGAATTCGAAGAGGGTGTTCACAAATCGACGTAGTCTAATTAATTATAATGTCCCTTCAAATTTCTAACTGTTCAACTCTATTGAACACCATACATTGTAGCCATTGGGTAGCGCCAAGTGTCATGACCAATCAATTCCAAAGCTTAATTTATTCATCTTTTCTGCATTAAAACATTAAAATTAAGCATATATAATAAAATATTAATTAACTAAAAAAAATAAAATATTACTTAATTAATAATATTTATACTCGGGAAGTACAAAAACATATTAAAAATATGGGTAAATATTATATATTTTAAATACTTAACATTCATGCAAACGGTCAAGTGGCAAACTAAAAACCAAATAATTTGTCAGTTATCCATCTGACTTTTCTTTTTAAGATGTTCAGAAGCGAGTGTGTGTGGGAGGGAGAGAATTCTTTCAATTGACCATCACGAAAGAATTCATTTAAACATGTTGCTTATACCACCGTCCATCAATTTTTTCTACAAGCAAGCAAAAATTATAGTTTACAATGTTAGCGAGTTAAGTAAAGAATCAAATCATTGCTCGAAGGCCAACCGGCCGCCAGTGGCGCCTCTTAGCCGCTCGGGCGTCCACAATGGGGCAGGTCTAGTACTTCAATGGAACCAAACAACAAAATAGCAGGCTGCTTTTCTTTGCAAGGGAAAGTGCTGTCCCCCACCAAAATATGGTTCATGTCTAGCTGCTGCCAATTCTCATTCGCTTCTGACCCACCATTATTCCCAACAATAGTTGCACCTCGATCGATAAACACCATCTTGACCACTCTTGTGCCACACTCCACAGGCAAAATAACAAGGAAAATGCATGAACAGAGGTTGGTAGCCTGCCCGCCGCCTGTGCTTTTGTTTGACATTACTCACAATCCTATAGACTATTACTATATCATCAGTTACACGAGGCATGCATGCATGCAACGGATTCTTTCAATATAATTTCGAGTTGACCAATAACTAGAAACTGTTTTAGAAGTATCTCGCTGGAATGTTGGTTCCGCTGGCTCTTAGTAAACTACTACGAGATCCTATACATGTCTGACACAAAACATGAAAAGTACGCTAGCATTTATACAAATACGAACGGATTCATGTAGAAGTTCTAATCCGATAATCTGCCTAGAAAAGTAACAAGAAGCTCGATTCTAAAAAGTAAAGCCATTAGCAAATTACATGTGGTCCAAAATTATGAACTATTCAATCCACACATCCTTTTGCTATTTTCGAACAATACTATTATCCAATATTTTCCCGTAACGTCCGAGCATTTTATAAGTTGATTTATTGAAAAATAATTGAGATAAACTTATTATTATTAAATACTTTTAAAGAAGAATAAAAATAAATGTTGACTAGATTTAAATAAATAGAAATGGTAACATAAAAGTCTAAATTATTTACCCCCCCCCACTTATTTACAATAATGGTCAAAAAAGAATATTTCACTCTGGATAAGAGTATTATTTGTTAAAAAACTTGTTATTATCAGAATATTTGCTGTTATTTTTTGAGATAATTTATTAGTCTAAAAACTACAATTAACGGAGAGAATTATTGTTACAAATTTTGTTATTCTCAGAATATTTGCTGATATTTTGTAGATAATTTATTAGTTTAAAAGCTACAATTAAGGTCATGCTAGAATACGTCTCAGCTTTCAAATAAAAGGTATATTCATGCTATCAAACTAGTATGCGGGAATACCATACCCTTAATATTTCATCTTCAACATTTTGCGAGTATTTATCCAATCTTTCCCTAATAATAGTGGTCGTACCAATCTAAGTTATTTTCAAGCGTTACTTTCAGTTGATCTAATTAAGGCAGTGGTAATTCATATTGCATGTAGCATAATTATTAAGCTCGGAACTCTGATCCTTTTGTGTAATTGTAATTAGATATGTTGGACGTAGTTTTAGAATACACCCAATATGGGGAAAATCCCAAATCAATGCTTATCTTTTATTAAGGTAAACTAATAGAAAATCCTAATTAAAAAAGATATTTTAGTAGAGTTCCTTATTGGGATAAGAGTCTTAAATTATTCATGTATAAATAAGACCCACCCCTCGTATAATTGTACGTGACTTTTAATGACACAAGGGAGAATTACAGCTCTCTTCTCCTATGGTGTTTTCTAATGGTGAATGTAGGGGATTTAGGTCATGGAAAATTAATTTCTCTCATAGTGATTAAAATCGAAGAAACATGTAATGAAGCATTTAATAAATCGATCCAATTCCACGACAAAGGTAAGGATGCCTACACCTTATTTTAGTTTACAGTATATAATTGGAGTCAACCAATAAGAGTTCGACTGCAAGGTATTTCAAATTTATCTATGTCAATTAATTTTTCAACCCAACACAAAAAAGAAAACATTAATTATCTTATGAGAACTTGTGCAGTTGAAATCCAGGGGTGTAAAACCTATAACCCAAGTCAGCGTTTTATAGTTGGAATCGGTCAATTTGACTGTTATTTTTAGTTGAGTCCGTTTCTAAACATGCATGCTGAACAGAGGTCAGCCGCGTATTATAAGTCATAAGGGTTATGTGTACCCAAGTATATTATGATGGAGTTAGTAATGTGAGAGTACGCCCAATTTTTTCATTTTTGTGGACCATAAAATTAGAATTACGTTGTTTATCGTGTTAGGACACGTTAGTTATTATCTTTGGGTGGGTTAGTAGGCTTAAAACATGTCATTCGAGTTAGGACACTATTATTTTATTTTATAATATTTTATTATATTATATTTTATATTTTTAACTCGAGTCGAGAGTGAATCAAATTTTTAATTACAAAATTGCCCTTATATATTTCATTTCTTCTCGACCCTTCTCTTTTCCTGTGTCACCACCTCCTCGACGACTGACTGCCATCCCCTCTTCCGACAACCACTGTAGTATACTACCCGTTGTCGTCGGCATCATCTCCACCAATCGACAGCAACGCCGCCCCAGCCTCCCCTTTCCTTCCTTCTTCTCTTCTTCCTCCTCCTACCCCTATTCACTGCTGCCGCTCCTTGCCGTTTTTGTCACCACCATCGCCTCACCACCGTCTAGTCAATCACTACCTCCACCAACCTTTTCTTCCCTTCCCTTCCCTTTCCACTTCCCTTCCTCCTACCCTGTTTGCCCTCCCTCCCTATCATGCTCGGCCGCCGGCCATAGTAGCTCCACTGCTAGCTACTAGCCAGTCGTCACCCTGGCTAGACCTCGTACCCCATCTACCTTACTTGGCCAGCCCTAGTCTCACCCTCTATTTTCCTCGCCGTGCGACAATCACCTTCGCCACCCCTAGGCAGCCAAGGTCACCACCATGCCGTCATCGCCGATTCGAGTCCAAATTACTGTGAGACATTTATTGCTTCTCAAATTTTAGTTTTTTAATTCATTTTGATCATTATGCATATCATCCATAATTTTTATAATTTTTTCATGTTTTGTTAATATATTAATTTTGTAAATTTGTGATAATTATTTGTGATTAATAAATTTATGTATGTAATTAAGAATTGATAACAATTAATTATAATTCTAATTATTTGATTATGAAATCTAATATGATAATGATGATATTAAAAATTGTGAAGTTAGGTATTAGTAATTAATTATATGATAAATCTAATTGTGACGTAGCCACCTAAATAAAAGTAACGACAAAGAAGATTTTAAATTGTTAATTTAATTCATTTGTTGATTATTGATATTGATGCTAATGTTTATAGTAGTTATGATTATGTAATGAGTAAAATGTATTTATTGTATTTATGCATTATATAGTTAGAACTAGGTATTAGCATTTAGTTGTGATGTATAGGTACGGAGTAAGAGTTCACTGTCTAGGCGCCTGGCCTCGTTCGGAGCTTGTACCAAGTGTGTTTAGGACTCGTTCCTAATTTATCGTTTCTTCCGTTGAGATTTAATTTATTGTTTGCTGGATGGGTCAAGTTGTAACACCTCAAAAATAAGTAGGGTATTTTGTCTTAAAATCAGTCTTAAATATTATTAAATAAAGGTAATATTTATAGGTTTATTTCCATAAATTTTATGGAACGACTTATCATATTTCGAGTGTGTATGTATTCATAATTTATGACTTTTCGTATCTCGAGTGTATGTATTTACGAGTGATGACTTCTCATATTTTGAATGTATATATTTATGTAAAACCCGCGACTCGAGTCAGGGTCTTATAGTCGTTAGCCGGTCGATTTGACCGTGGTTCGAGTCGGTTCAGCTTTCAGAACACGTGTGCAGGGCCTAAACCGGCCGTGTGCACGTGCTATGAGGGTTCATGTATACCCAAGTATTGATGATAGCGATAGCGTCAGATACCGTAACACCCCATTTCTGCTCACCCGTGAACCGACTGGGAAATGTCACCGGTGACCGAACTGTTCGCTAATCTACAGGGTTTGGTTAAGCCGACCCGGATCTGCCCTCGGTGTCTCAAGATGGAGATGCAATCATGAAATGCATGGATGGGATGTGTGGGTTCTAATGTAGTCCTACATGCATGCTATGATGTGCAAGCAAAACAAAACCATAGCAACAGCAAGAAATTTTAATTCAAAATTCATTAATTTTTATGAAAAACGGACGAGAATCTCCCTCAAAAGTACAATAGGGGCCAACCTGTCCACAAACAGGGTATATAAATATTTTATCAAAATATGATAAAACATAACAATCTACCGTAGTATTCATCATTATCTCATTTGTTTTCATCTGAGCCAAGTTTGAACTCTAAGGCTTCCTAATCATTCACAATTATCCATTCGTTTCATAATAAGCAATTCATCAAGACAAAAACATCATAATTATCATTCACACAGTATTAACACACCATCATTATACATTACACACGGCAAGTACATGTGTGCGAGGTTCTATGCTGCTCCTCCGCAGTCCCGACAGCTTTCATCCCTCGCATTTCCCACCTACATATATATAGAAAAACCGTCATGTAACGAGTGTTACCGGCCCGGAAAATAACTAGTATCAAACTGGAACATGAGAGCAAACTCTCATGGAAAGCAAACCATCATATATCTTCCTCAAGAACTCTCATAAGGGCAACTATAGAGGAGCCGTCGAGCAGCTGACTCAACAGCATCCCAATCTATCTGGTACTGTGCCACTCACGACACTTCTTTTTCAGTACTTCACGTAAAATTTTTATCCTAAGCCCTCTCCGAACCTCCGTATCTCTCCTGGCCTTGAGCACGTAGGCCGAGTACTCTCAGACAGTCGCCTTTAGTACCCTTTGAACCACAAGTTCGGACATGCACTGTACTGAACAGTACCCGTAAACCTCCACGTCCTCCGGGTGTGAGGAACTCAAACACGAAGTTGTCAGGATCCCTCGGGAATGGAACAATCCGCTGGCACTAATCCAGAGCCCGCTTTGACTGTCACGGCATTTGCTCATGGTACGTGCAAGTCGATTCATCTCCTCTTGTCTCACTGAAAACTCGATAAAATTATTTACAGGGCTGGGTCGAGATTTATTATAATAGGCCCGAAGGCAACTTGAGGTGGATCTTATTTTCGAAAACAAGCTCGAGGGATCTCATCCTCGAGGGTTATTAATCCAGAAAATTGTTGGCTAAATGGCCCAGAGTTAAGTGGGACCCGATAAAACGCACACTTAACTCGTCTTGCACATGG